>JAULBV010253812.1:0-11486 GCA_032358295.1 Pterothamnion heteromorphum | reverse complement strand
CCCGGGGGGTTTACCGAGCCGCGAATTGGAATATAAGGGATGGGAAGAAGAGACTATACTGTACATACACACACAAAGAACTGCTTCCCTAGCCTAGCTATGCGTTTTAAACATCAGTAAACGACGTTGGCCTCATGAAGCAAGGAGGAAACTTCCAGTGGACTGTCACGAAGTACATTTAACGAAAAAGGGCGGTGTGCGTCTTATTAAATTCAGTAGAGAAGGACAACGTAGACACAATATTTATTCCCGCTATGCAGCGGTTGTCGTACCTCCCAACAGCCCATATTGCAAGCTGCTTTCATCCGGAGTTGCGGGAGCGGTACTCTACTCAGACCCCAGACCGAAAAAGCTGCTTCAGAACCAAGCTGCTGCTCAACCGACTGTGCCACGGGTTCTGTTTACCCGGCAGGTCTTCCACCAAATATATACAGACACCAGAGGACCAGGGGGAGGGCGACTCGAATTGTATGCATTGTCTGAATCAGCGCCATCCAACTTTGGCCTTAAGAAGTTCTATGCATCCTCTTGGTTTTCGATCCTCTTTTTAAACTGTGCGGTCTACTTTGGGAGCCCATAGAAATATGTGCAAGATGCCCCTTGAGGGAACATATTCCATGAGTGCACAGGGGCGTATGTACAAAAAGGGCGGTTCCTGAATTGAGCAAATTGTTTTAAACCTAATTGATACACAAGTAGAAAGTTATAAAATACAATTCATGCTTCCGGGAATTGGTTGTTGGATAGTGGTTCTCTAATCAAGCTGTAAAATCCAAAACTTAAAAAATCGTTTCCAGAATCCAACTCCGGCCCCAGCACCTCTTCGCATCATCACCAGTCCATTTTATCTACAACCCGATCCCTTTTAATTGTTATCATGGCTTCATCGCGCCCAGCTCAACCGGGGCGTTGACCAAGCCATGCGCAATGAGCGCGGCCGGAGTGACGTACGCCACCAATGCGCACGCGTCACAAGGCAGAATATGGCCGTGGGCAGGTGCGCAATTGGGCTTCCACTGGGATAGTCAGGCTGAGCGCGAAATGCACGGGCCAGACCAGAGGGACGTCCACGACGTGTCGCAGCGAGCGACCAGCGAGAAAGTCTACTCGCGGCGCCCCAATCTATAGAAAATGAAAATTGGTTATGGTTTCAGAATGTTGCCCTTTTACCATAGCAGAACGTTATTTTCTTGGTCGCTCAAGAAACTGAGGGGAGTGCAAAAAACTTCATTCCCCTATCAATGGTGAAGGATTCAACCTCCCATACATTGTATGGGATGTAGAGTTCTTTGTATGACATACAACCATACTAGTGGATCTTGACGCCTCTAGAAATCAACACCCTGACCTCCAGCCTTGCGCTCAACCTTTCCAGGACACACCCGCTGAGCGAACTTCCGCATAGCGATACGGAAACCACGGGAGGCGTGCTGTTTGTTCTCATTTCTTCCCCGACGGTATGACAAGAACCGCTCTACGAGAGGTCCATACTTCTGGGGAACGTCAATTTCGCCAGAAACCGCGTTGCCAGAAAGTGCCTCTTCCACATTCTCTGCCCTCCGTTCTTTTGAACCACTCGCAACTGCCTCTTCCACATCCTGCAAATTCCTTCCGTCAGATCCAAATGGGATTATCCAAAATCCGGATAAGCTTCTCACGCTTTCTTCTTCATCAATGGTGTAGGATATATTGGGCTGCTGTGCGATATTTTGTGCGGTTTGTTCGGCGAAACGGCTTATAGTTCCAGAAAGACAATGACGTATGTAGGTCGCGTACGTCAGAAAAGCATACTGCAGAGAAACAACAGCTTCTTCCATTGACTTGATGAGAATGTTACCCTGCCTGGTTGCCGAGGTAGCATAATAAACCTTTCCGGCAATACGTCCCGCAGTGACTTGAGCAGCCTCGATGATTCCAATGAAGAGACATAAGTTGGCGATCAAGAACAAAATTACAATAGATTTCGTGAACGGAAGCAGAGAATTGGCCAGACCTGTCTTACGCATCGTATCCTGGGCAACAGTCATAGCGCTTTCTCGGGTACTGATTTTGTTGCGGAATGTGTGGCAGGTTTCACAGAGACGGAGAGTAGTTGAAGCTGCTGCTTTCGGTTAAGAGATGTGAGATAAATGCTTTAGGTTTGTGAGCATTTCAGGGTATACCGTGGGGATGGTAAACTTCTGTAGATTAGAAATGACTGCGGATGTGTTCAAATTTAGGATGAAGTTAAGTCTCGTCTGGATGACGACCACCCAACTCGATGACGTTCGGAACATTGGCTACCGACCGCAGGCTTATTTTAATCAAAACGATTGAAGGACTACCTTCGAGCTTGTCGAATTATCGGGATATTTTTCATGTTCTCTCCGCTCGATGTACAGTACTGTGTGCCATAGGCTATAATACGGTCACTCCAAACCCCCAATTTGCCAAATCGCCGTAATATTATTACTGGGAATCTAGAACCCGTTTTTTAAAATTTAATGATTATGTTCCCAATCTTGGGTTTTAATGCGGCCAATCTGTAGCATAAAACATCCCTGTCCAAGAATTGCAGGAACCCTGTCCATGAATTTCAGGAACCACCCAATAACTACGACCACCGCGAAAGACGGCATTGAATACTCCACTCCTCCTCCATACACTACCCGATCGGTACTACCCACCTCACTTTCAACCGATCTCCTCTCCATCACCAACTCTTTTGCCTTTGCCTCTATGACGACCAACTTCATTGCATACTCCGACATCATTCACTCCTTCCACCGGGATACAGGGATCTAGCCACTTCAAAACTGTATTTGCAACAAACAGGCTCCATCCATGTCCATGTCAGATGCACTCTGCCCACACTTGTGCCTGCGGGGTCAGAACAGCACTACAAGGCGGCCGCCGAAAACGGCATCGGCTCAGATCGCTCCATCTTCCATGCCGTTGTCCGCTCCACCGAAGATCGTTTCGCGGTCAAAGTGATACAGACCATAACAAGAACCGCCGATTCTTCCACCTGCGCCTCAGAGAAAACACGCCTGATCTATGCCGAATGCACTGCTCCAACATTACAAGGCGGCCTCCGAAGTCAGCGCTGGCTCGGTTGGCACCATATTCCGGGTCGTGGACCGCGCCACTGATACTCGATTCGCGTTCAAGGGTATATTGCGGAAGGAAATGTGCTCGCATTGTTGCGCCGAGAAGTCCACTCGGTGATGCCCTTGTCCCTCCAGAACCTGCTGGAGTTTTTTATGACGTTCACTAAGATTCCAACTACTTGTTTTTGGAAGCTGATTTTCCCTCTGGCGGAGACCTGCGCCAAGCTCTTGAGCAAAATACAGCCGGTCTGCCCGCTCGACCGCTTTGGTCCACATGTACGCCAAAGGCTTTGCGCACAAGAGTCGTGGTTCACGACGTCAAGCTGAAGATAGTCGTACTCACGGCGGACGGTACCGTCCGCCTAGCCGATTTTGGCCTCGTGTTCCGTCACATGCCGAGCGAAAACGACGTCAAATCCACGGAGTGTTTTGGTTCGAAAAGTACATGGCTCCAGAGAAGCTCTACTTCAAGCCGTATATCTAGGCAACTGCAGACATACGTCGGCTGTTTTACTTTATGTCATGCTCACGTACTCGCTCCCGTTCGATGAGACCACATCATCCTAGATTGTGTGAGAGAATTGTCAAGTTCAACCCCGTCATGTTCACAGGCTCGCCGAATATCGCACTTGACTCCCACTCCATTCCCACATTTCTCTGCATTTTGCTGGCTGTTGCGGCTGACGCTCCTCCTCTGTGGATGCTGCGCTCCCATGAAGCAAAGTCTTTAGTCGCCTGGTGCGTAAATATGTGAGAGTTCCGATACAATATTGCCCCTTTGGTGTAAGTTTTTCCGCGCTTCTGTGGTTTCCCACAGAGTGTTTTTCTTGCCGATGGTGTTGCACGGGACGTTGAAAGTCCCTGAAATGTATCACACCCTTCCCACACCCCGATCTAAGGCCATTTCCATCGCTGTCCTCCCCTACAAGGTATCCCGTAGACCTCTTTTGTGCCGATGGTGTTGCAGTTGTAGGATACGTACTTTTAAGTGAATGTCTGGGTACAGGATTATACCTTTTCAAATATCCTAATGTATATGCGTGACCTCGCTCCCATCCTCCACATACCGCCCATTCCTATCTGTTTCCATTGTCTGGAGTAGCCATTTCATATACTCTCTTAGTCTTCCGAAGCGGTCGAGTCGAAAGAAGGCCCTGCTTGATTCTCCAATGTTTTGGTAGGAGAATGGTACACTATTGTAGAATGCAAAAATGGAATTTAATGTTTCTATCGTCATCGGCACCCAGGATTCTAGAAAATGTTCTTCTCACCGGCACATGCGCCTTCCAAATACTTCGATTTCCCACATTCAGAACCAGTACCAAACGAATCAATCGCCCAACTAGATACAGTTCTCACGGTTTTGTAAAATCGTAAAAACGAATCAGTAGGCTGTTTCGGGGTCTGCCGTACCAACGGTTTGTTGGTGGCGACCAACGGCAAAAACGGCTTGGTTCGTGTACCGTTCTTGAAAGAGGCAATACCAGCCGAAAAATACAGTACAAATCGCAGCTTGCTCTTCCTGATCTTGTGGTTGAAATCCTTTCCAAAATGCGTGTATATCGTATTAGAAACATTAGGCTGTTGCGGGGTCTGCCTTACCAACGACTTGTTGATGGCGACCAACGGCGACAACAGCCTGGTTTGAATACAGTTTTTGAAAGAGGCCTGGTCTGCTGTGGGAGACGTTGAAATTCGCATGCACCTCTCTTCGATCGTTCGGGTACAATATTTGCGAATTTGGCTCGTCAATGCGGTTTTCAAAACTGGCACGAGAATTGCAAGAAAACGATCTATGCATTGCAAGAGCCATTGCAATGTGCAGGTTCCGTAGGTAAGTATACCTTGACGCAGAGGTACGAAACTGTTGATAATTGCGTAAAACCCATCATTGACGGCGAGCATGGTGAACTGCATAATTCCAAAAACGAAACATAAAGCTGCAGTCAAGAATAAAATGACGATAGATTTGATGAACGCCAGGAGGTCATCGGCGACCGTTGTCTCTGTCATTGAAGCCTGAGAATGGCCCATAGCGCTTATTGAAGCGTTTTTCCGAACCTTGACGTTTTTCTGTGGAAGTTGTGACGAAGGCGGAAATGAGTCGAAGTAGCTGATAGTTGGCGGAGGGATGCATTACTGAAGGGTTCGCGATGCGTTCAGGGCATAATATGGGTATGGGGATGGTAAACTGCCGTAGATTAGAACTGGCTGCGGGTGTGTACAAATTAGGGATGAATCGTAGTCTAGAGGACGACCACAGCTGCGGTCGTCATCCAGAAGATAATTTACTGGTTTGAACGTCATCAACTCCCAGGATTCCACGACGACCGAATCATCTGTTGACGACCGCAGGGCCAATTTGGATCCAACAACAATTTGGACTGTAATTGGGTGTACTGTAGTCTGAGGCCAGTTCATGAACTTCGTATCCTCATTTGGATTGTTGTGAGGGCGGGGCATATTTTGGGATACGTCTACTGTATTGATCCAGCACAACTATGCAAGTGACGAGACCTTCACAAAATGCGCGGTACTCTGCGATTTTGAGCTTCATGGTGTTTCAAGGTACAAAGAATTGTTTTATCACACGGGTACAAGTGACCGGCAATGCGGAGGCGGGACAGATTGAGTCCGGATGGAGCACGAACGCCACGGTTTGGACGAGAGCGCTGGACGTCGGCAGTGCCGGAGACGCACTCGACGCACCTCTCCCCCGCTGCCGCCGGCAACTCCGGTCGCGCCGCTCGATCTCCCGTCACGCCTACGCATCGCCTTTTCTTCACCCACCCGCCACGCCCTGTGGGGTGACGGCTCGCGTCCAGCTCGCGTCCTATTGCCTGCGTCCGCGGCCGCCTAGTCGGCCCGCAACGCAAGCCAGTCACTGCCCTGCTCCTGCCGCGCGCCCTCTGCCGCGCGCCTGCAGTCGGCCCCAGGCCCCTTGTGGTCTGGCGCACACGCACAGCCTTGTGGCCTGCCCCCTCGTGGCCGGCCCGAGCGCGTCCCGCGCTTCATCCCCACGTGGACGCATGCTTGTTAGGAATAGTGATTTCCTGTTGTGTCAAGTTCCATTCTGATGGACTGTGTAAGAACTATCGCTAGTTCTATTCTAGTGTGAATCGTAGGTGACACTTTATTTTTGTGACGGTTATTGTTAGATTCGGCAAGTGCAGGGAACTCACAGGTGCTTGTGGTTCTGGGTAGCAACCTGCACAAGCGAAGACAGTAGTACATAATCGTTGAGTAGAGCTTTGCAGTAAACATCATCGATCATCTGAAGTCACTCGCTTTCACAGGTTATGGGCCCAGTACATTCGCTGGTACAACACGCCGAAATTCTACGCCGAACTTCCCCGTCTGTACTTCCGACACTCTGCTACTTCGCAAGAAATCTCAGCATGGCTCTCAGCATGTCCGATCAAGACAAGATCCGCATTCGCCCGCTCGATGACCGCAGTGACTACGCTCTATGGCGCATTCGTGTCGTCGCCATCATTGATGCCAAGGGACTGACGAAAGCCGTTGGAAGCGAGACTACGAGATAAGCCGGCGATGATGTCAATCGTCAAGCCAGCAACATCCTCGTGAGTACGCTCAGCGACCAAGCCCTTCGAGTCGTGAGAAGCGTAATCGGAAAACCGGCTACAATGCTGGAGAAACTCGACCGCCGATACGACTCCAAGTCTACCGCCTCCCGAATTGCCAAAATGTCGGAACTTGTTTCCACTCGGTTCACCAGTCTACGTGAGGATATGTCTGTACACGTCGACCGCATGGCGGGATTGATTGAACAACTGAGAAGCATGGGGACCACTTTCGACGACTCACTTGCGATTGGAATGTTAGTGGCTTCTGTCGAGGTACCCGAACTTCTACCAGTCACTGCATCCATCAAGACACTATCAGACGCTGACATCAGTTGGGAAGAAGTGGCAAACCGCCTAATCGAAGATGTGAAGACCATCTCTTCCAACTCTGGATATTCTGCCCGTGCAAACACAGCCGTGTACAACTGCCAGATCTGCCGCAAGACAAATCACCGAACCGAGCATTGCTATCTGAACCCCATGAGCAAAAACTCGAAGCTGGACGTCTCTCGTGATTTTGTTTCAAGTGTCCTCGACGGGAAGGGGGGCAAACGCGATGGGAATTCTGGTAATCCGCCGCGTGCGCGACCACACTTTCAGAAGAAGAATGGCGAACGCGCCGCAATGGCACGTCACAACGATACCAAGCACGGAAGGAAAGCGGACCGCATGATGATTGACAGTGGTACGACATCACACATGACGCCATATACTTCAACTGTTCAACAGAAGACGGCCCATGAAGTATCCATTACTCTGGCCGATGAGTCAAAGGTTCGCTCGAGCCATTCTGGAGTTCGTAAGGTCAACTTCAGGTCTGGAAAAGGGATACAGAAGGTCAGCTTGTCGGATACCCTTGTGGTACCTGACGCCGGTATGAGTCTCCTTTCTGTCCCTGCACTGACGCGCAAAGATATCGGCGTCCTATTCATGCCAGGATTTGCCGTTCTCTATGACCTCCTCGACAACTTCGCCGTTCTTGGGTATGCAGAGCAGGACCCAGATGGACTCTTCTACATTCGGGATGATGGAAACACATGTCCACCTACAACGCTGCTCAACAATCCAGAGGTCAAGGCCATGATGGCAGCTGTGATTTGTCAGGCTAAGCCTGACCACGAGATGTTTCAAGACGCGATGGGACATGCTGCAGAAGAAGTTGACCAGTCAGCTACGATCATCGAAAAATCTGCATTGAGCAAAACGGTACACATCGAACCCAAGAATGCCACTGATGATACTGTCAACACTTGGCATCTTCGCTTAGGGCATGCTCTGCCCATCCGAGCCATCCGTCGAGAACTTCAGCATGGACTTCTCCCGCATATGCAGTGTTCGAAAGTTGACTGTGATTTGTGTTTGAAAGGCAAATTTCGTCGCAGATTCGATGGGTCCCTCACAAAAGCGACCGAAGTTGGCACAATGCACGTGGACACCAAAGGCCAGCTCGAGGAGGCAACAGGAGACGGTCATCGATATTTCGTGACCATGGTCGAAGAGTCTACTCGTTTCGTTGCAGTGCGTCCGATCAAGTCGAAAGCCGACGCTGCCGACAAAGTTCTCCGCTTCGTCAAGTACTTCGAGAAGCAGTCAGGGAACGTCGTCAAGAAGATTCATGCCGATGGTGGTACGGAATTTCTTCGTGCGCTGGAACATCTGAAACGTGAAGGCGTCGAGATATCAGTCACAACTGCCTACACGCACCAGTCTAATGGACTAGCAGAGCGGATGCACCAGACGATATCCGACCTCGCTCGCACTTGCCTGCAGCAAAGCAAGCTCCCGCTAAAGTTCTGGAACTTCGCTGTGCGCCACGTGGCTGATTGCAAGAACTTCGTACGCCATTCTGTGACCAAGAGGATACCGCATGAAGCCCTCTTCGGTCGTTCCCCTTCTGACTTACGTCACATTCGTCCCTTCGGGTGCCGCATGCTTCATCGTCCCATTGGGAAGAAACTCGACACGTTTTCCGCTCGTTTGAAGGAGGGCGTTTGTCTCTACCATGACGGAGGTGGTGTGTATCTCGTTCTAACGGAAGAACGCATCGTCAGGACGAAGCATGTCAAGGCGTTCGAAATGACGTTTCCCGGTGTCCATCCTCATCTGGGTTCTCCACCGGGACAGGCCAACGACACAGACATCGACTGTGTCGTCGAGCTGGACCATGCCGCGCTCGACCGCAAAGCAACCGATGAAGACAAGGATCCGGTTCAAGATGCGTTGACGTATATTCCATCTGAACCTAGCAAGTTTGGCGAAACTGAGGAACACGAAGTTGCTGAAGACCAGCCTTCCCTTCATGAACATGACGATGCCAACAGCCCAAAAACTCCGACGCAGCCCTCAGGGCCGTACAACCTGCGACCTCGTCAACACATTGACTACAGTGGCATGGCTCAGTTGGATATCGTGTTGGATTCAGACGAACCAAAGCTGTCCAAAGCTCTCAAATCCGCCGACCGGGAAGAATGGATCTCATCTATCCGAGAAGAATTCGATATCATCACCAAGAACCAGACTTGGATCGATTCTCGTGAACAGCATCCACCCTCCAACACCGATTTGTTGCAGTCCGGAATTGTGCTGCGTATCAAGAGGGACAGCAACGGAAAAATTTCGAGAAGGAAGGCACGCCTCGTGGTCCGCGGGAACTTTCAGTCAGACGTGAGTGACTACACCGAGCTTTATGCTCCGGTTGCTTGCATTGAACTTGTCAGATTGATGCTAGCCGTTTCAATGAGCCGAGGATATGCCGTCGATCAACTGGATATCAAGGGGGCGTTCTTGCACGCAACACTTCCAGAGTCAGACCAGATCTGGATCCGCTTGCCAAACATTCCTGGTGTACCTCTCGCTGATGGACGCATTGTGAAGCTCATCAAGTCCCTATACGGCCTTCGACAAGCTCCGAAACTGTGGTACAAGCATCTGTCGGCAATCCTTGCCAAATCCGGTTTCCGTCGAGCTCAGTTCAGTGACTGCCTTTTCATCGGTGGATCTAGGTCTAAGCCGGTGTATATCGTCGCCTATGTAGACGACTTGCTGGTCATTGGACAGAGGGAAGACATCGACTTGGCAAAGCAGTCGATAGCGAAACATTTGACCGTTTCGGATCTCGGTCCATGCAACCACTTCATCGGGATCAAGATTGAACGACGCCCAGACGGTTTGTTCCTGTCCCAAGCTGCGTACACCCAACGAGTTCTTGAAAAGGCAAACATGGAAGACTGCAAGCCTTCAAGCACACCTCTTCCCATGGCACACCCACTCTACCGAGAGAGAGTTGCAGCAACGGATGAAGAGCGACAAGAAATGGCTGCCATTCCGTTTCGTCAAGTGCTGGGTTCACTGATATATTTATCCACAAGGACGCGTCCGGACATCTCCACTGCCGTCTCGATGCTGGGGAAGTATCAAGCTGACCCTGCACCTCAGGATTGGAAAGCGCTGAAGCACCTGCTCCGCTACCTGAAGGGATCTGTGGCGTTCGGTCTATGCCTTCCGAAACACTTCGATGTGGCTGGTATAGAAGCCTGGACAGACGCAGACTGGGCTCGTGACGAGTCCCACAGGCGTTCGAGGACGGGTGTTTTGATCCTCTACAATGCTGCTCCCGTCGTCTGGCTCTCGAAACTGCAGACTGCGACCGCTATGTCAACTGCGGAAGCTGAATTCTCAGCCCTCGCTACATGCGTCCGCGAGATCGTGTGGTTGCGCAATGTATTAACGGAACTCGGACACAATGAGAAGACACCAACAACAGTGATGCAAGACAATCTGGGCAGTATAAGTTGGACTGACCATGTCCAAGGTTTGCGCCGTGTCAAGCACGTTGGTCTTCGATACCACTACGTTCGTGGTGCTGTCGAAGATGGTTCGATTACGGTCGAATACACTCCGTCAGCAAAGAATCGATCTGATTCGTTGACCAAGATTCTCGGCAATGAAATGCATCAGGTGCATCGCCAGTACCTTGTCGTTGACTAGTCATCCCAGTCGTTGGCGAGGGGGCGTGTTAGGATTAGTGATTTCCTGTTGTATCAAGTTCCATTCTGATGGACTGTGTAAGAACTATCGCTAGTTCTATTCTAGTGTGAATCATAGGTGACACTTTATTTTTGTCACGGTTATTGTTAGATTCGGCAAGTGCAGGGAACTCACAGGTGCTTGTGGTTCTGGGTAGCAACCTGCACTAGCGAAGAAAGTAGTACATAATCGTTGAGTAGAGCTTTGCAGTAAACATCATCGATCATCTGAAGTCACTCGCTTTCACATCCTCCGACCTTTCCGTCCAAGCAGCGAGTGCTTCGTCGACATCCACGCTCCCGCCGCTTTCCTCAGCGACAAAAAGGCCGGACTGGCGCGCGCGAAACGCGCGACGCCGGCGCGCACGCGCGTGACCAGACCGGCCCAGTCGCGCGGGTCCGGCACGGCGGCGCGCAGCGCGGTCGAAGTGGGGAGGCGGTCGGGCGGGAGGGTGATACAGATGCGACGGTCGGCAGTCTCCAGGTGCGCTTCGGCCAGTGAAGAGAGCCGGGTCATGGCGCGCAGCGCGGTGGAAAGAGGCGTGCGCTGCGATGGAAGCGGCGATGGCGGGGAGGAAGTCGCCACGGAGGCTAGTGCGTACAGCGCGTCGCGTGTTGGTGCACGTGCCTGTAATGCAATGGATCTGCAGTAATGCAGCTGCTAACTGGGCTATGGCCGCTAACTGAGACTAAGCTTGAGCACCCTGTTTGGCCTGGCTGTAAGGGCGGTGCTCGCTTTTGTTTTTAATTAATGTGTGTCTATTAATTAATTAACTCTGCATGCG
>JAULBV010253701.1:0-11492 GCA_032358295.1 Pterothamnion heteromorphum | reverse complement strand
GGCATATACCCACCAAGATAAATCCATTCATATTTAGCTGGATCTTCTTCACGCATTCTTTCAGCAACTCTAATAAGTGCTTCATCAACATGTGGATTTTCTAGATAATTAATGTGTTCACATACAGCATCTGGATTTTTAGCTGGATCAAATATTGATTCAACTGGAGTATTTGGATAGCGTGGATTCCATGATGCCCATATTTGAGCACCTTTATTACGAATTATAGTAGGAATTATTATTTCCCAACTACCTTCACTCACTTGTTGAGCTTCATCTAACCATATTATATTACATTTTTCTACTGATTTAATAGATTCTGGATTAGTTTTTACACCACGAAATATTATTCGTGATCCAGTGAATTTATGTACTATTTCATTCTTAGTAATAATATATTGATCAGTTAACCCAACTAAGTCAATAGTATCAACTATTAATTTATACGATGAATCAGCGATAGATTCTAGATATTCTCTTGCACATACAACGAAAGTTTTATATTGATTAGTTATCGCAACTAATTGACGAGCCATTGCATGTGACTTACCTGACCCACCTAACGTCCACCACGTAAGCCTTTAAATATTTTCTTAACTGATGGGTCAAGAATTGCGAATTTCTTTGAGAATTGCTTAATTGTTACTTGCTTCGTGATGGACATGTTTAACCTCCTGTCTCAGTTGATTGTTATAATTCATTGAATTATGATCCAAATTCAACAACTGCTTCAGTTTTAGTTATATTAATATCCATATTCTGATCTTTATAACCACAAGTTGCTTTTAGTAGGAATATTTGACCAGCAGTAGTTTGTGATACTCGATCATTTAATATTTGTTCCTTCATATGAAGGCATTTTGAATAGAATTCGAGTAGTTTGATTTCATCTAGTTCAAACTCTTTTTTCATTCTAATTAACCCTATTTGGGTTTTGATATCGAAAGTTGATATATTTGATTTATTTAATTCAGATTCTATGAATCCAGAATATGGTGATGATTTATCTGATTGACTCCAAGCAGATTCCCATAGTGATAACATTTTCTTAATGGTTGGTTTAGCCATAACTTCCTCAATGAGTATATACCTCATTTAACCATATGAGTAATGGGGAATGACCCACATTATAGTAGTGTTACTATTATGAATCACTATGTAAACGTACCCATTCACGCTTGGATGGATCACATTCTATACTAGAATCAACCTCATCATAATCTACTCTATCAGTTGAACAAAAGAATTCTGGATGTTCACAATGATATTCACTAATTATTCTTATCATTATTTCTTCTGCTCGTTTATCACCCTTAATTTCTCTAAAATATTCAGCACGAGTATCAAACCCTATATATTTACATCTAGCAACCCAACATCCCTTACTTCTATCAAATCTTTTTAGATATTTAACCATATGGATATAGAAACTGGTAGCATAATCTTCTATATTAACATGATCTAGTTGACCATTTGGATGTCCACCCCATATAGAAACTGATAAACTTAATAATTCACTTAACTTCTTCTGTTGACTATATGTTAATGGTTCTTCACTATTAACTGCTTCTTGACATTCTTTAGGTAATGTTTCACCTAATTCTTTAAGTTGTTCAAGTGTATATATTGTATGACCAATACCAAATATATTTCTAATCTTATATTTGTCTAATTGGGGAAGGTTCTCTTTGTTTCGTTTACGCATTTAATATTACCATTGCTATATATAACAATATATACTTTATTTACTTATTTATTTAAGTTTTTTACTTTGAGTTGTAAACAAGCAAGTAAATTAGCTTCGCAATAACTTTTCCAATCCAGATCAAGTGGATTTAATTCTGGTATAGTAAAGCATTTATCAACTCGACAAATATCGGGTCTAGAATCATATATAGAACACCTTCCATTGACTAGGTGATGACATACTCCATCTGTTGATGGAAGTGAGCTAATATGTGCCACAGAACGGCAACAACAAGCCATCCCATTACATCCGTCACAATTGAATGGTTTCATTTTTCATTCTCTCTTTTATAAATTGTCTAGCATTATAAATATTACAACGTTCTGATCTAGGTATTATATATTCATCATCTTTTAACTTATTAATTATATGATTAAGTGATTCTTTAAGTTTACCAGTTTTATTTTCTGATATTTTAATTACTTTATTAATTTTATCAGTTAAATCTATACTATCATCAGTTTCGGATATTAATATATCACCTAAAGTATCACCAGATTCATTAATTGGTGTATCGAGTGAAGTAGTTGAGTATAATTCTGTCTTTTTTTTATTTACTGGTATATGCACCAATCCACTATATTTATACATATCAGATATGTGACCACGTAATGTCATAGCATAATGAGTTGTAAATGCACCTTTAGATGGATCATATGATTTAACTGCTTTATCCCATGCAATATATGCGTCTGATAGCAACTCATAATTATAATCTTTATAAGTTTCAAATAATATCTTATAAGCCAGTTTTTCTATACTCTTCCAGTCATTCATCTTATTTATACACCTGCATGATATTCTCTCACTGCATTTAAATATCCATTATTATCTTCTTCTAGTTGATTTATTCGATTATCAAATATATCAGTTATCTGTTCTAATAATTCAATTGCTTTCTGTTTCTGTTCTGCTGTTAATTCTATCATAATTTGCCTCTATTAATTAAAGATATATCATTTGTTTATATTTTATCAAAAATTATTTTAAAAAAGAATATATTTAATTATATGATAGCTATAACATTAAAACATTATTTATTAGATTTAGGTTTAAATATTTTCTTTGATAGAATTAAAGAGAATTTTATAAATATAACACCATTTGATAAACTTAGTAACATAAAATATGGTGATTATATAAAGATTTATTTTCATGATGGATCATTATCATATGGAGTATATCAAGAACATAACCATGATTCTATTTTAGTTACGCTATATATACCAGATAGTGATGATGAGGGAGAATTAAATAGAATACAACTAGATGTGATATCTATTATTGTATTAGTTGATGATATAGATGAAGATTTTATATCAAATAAATATGAATTTAATCCAGATTACCCAATAGATGATACTACTTTAGTTGAATGGTTAAAGCAAGCTGATTAATTACTAATACCATTTATGTTTTCCCTTTTTGGAATGATATAAATAAAAAAGAGAGTGATGGACATATCCCAAGCACTCTCTTTAACTATACAGAACTTATTTATTCTTCTATTATTGTATTACTATAACCATGTCGATAGAGTAATATTTGTTCGATTTCAAAATGACTTAATTTACCTACATCATAATCGTCATCATAATCAATTTCACTACCATCAGGGAATGTAATCTTTCTAGATATCAATGGACGTTCATATATCATCCATGCTTTAATATTTGCTTTCTTTACATCAGTTACTTTATCAGTTACTTTGTAAGTTTGTTTAATCTCGTAATCAAAATCTGGATTAATCATTTCCTTTCTCCTTTTGTTCATTGATATATTTTAATACATCTAATGCTTCCAATAATGTACAATTTAAATCATATTGAATTTTTATGAGTTTATCAGGTATTGAAAGTGGTTTATTAGGTACAAACTCAATATCATAACCAAGTGCATTTAATACACTTCGAATTTCATCTATTGGTAGTTTATCTGATGTTATGTTTGGTTGAATTATTTTATACATTATTTAACTTCCTTCATTTCTTCTAAATAAATTTCAATCGCTACTCGTAACAATTTGCTTCTATCAACTTCTCTTTCCTTACAGAATTGGTTAAGTTGACTGTTTAATTCTTCTGGTAGGTATAACCCTACGAATTTAGTGTATTTTTTCATATTATTTAACTCCTTGTTTAATTAATTTTTTCAGTTCTACTGATTTAACATCAGTATATTTAATAATCTTCTATGCTCTGCATTTTTTAGCAGTTCTATTCTTTAAAGTCTGTGTTTTTTTGTTCATTATTAATCCCTATAAAAACTGGTATATATTTTATTGTATGTAGTCCTTTTTTAATTTTCTCATATTCATAATTATCAATTGCCTTTATAACAGCATTTCTATACGATAGAATATTATAATATCTTTCTGGATAAATGATTTCTTCACCTTCAAAATGAATTATATCACACTTGATAGTTAATCCAGTATTTATCACATATGATTCCTCGTTATGTACTTCCACTGTAAAAGTCTTTGTTACAGCATCATATATAACGTTACTAGATGAAAACTCATTATATACTTTTATACCTATATTGTAGATATAGTCTACAGGTTGTTGTGATTTTTGCGTGGGTTGTTGTATTTTAAACAAGTTTTTAAACATCTTTATCTCCTTATATTAGTAAATATATACTTTATTTAAGAAATAATCAAACTTTCTTTAATATTTATTTTAATTATTAGTGAAAATAGTTTGATAAAGTAGGAAATTTAGTATATATTTATATATGAATGCGAAAATGAAGGAAGTAATTAGCCTTCAGCCTATCTCTTAGTTCTTTGTCCGTAGGGCATTCATTCCATTTGGACAAAACAAAATGAACAACATTTATCACAGGAATTGATTTATGTTG
Organism: Pterothamnion heteromorphum; assembly: GCA_032358295.1. Classification (NCBI taxonomy): domain Eukaryota; phylum Rhodophyta; class Florideophyceae; order Ceramiales; family Ceramiaceae; genus Pterothamnion; species Pterothamnion heteromorphum. Next base: position 6,880 of record JAULBV010253701.1, on the reverse strand, counting down.
AATAGGACTAAAGATTATGACAAAGCCAGAAATATATTCACATCTTAAATATGTAACAAACTCTTTTATCATCGGTAAAAGAATCAATAATGACGTGATTAAAGATTACTTCAAATCTTTATCATTGGATGAAATTACTTTAATTGGGTTAGAATTAAAATCTAAGTTGAATGAAGTTAATAAAATTCCATTTAAATTATTATATGATTTAATGAGAGAAGTTTACTCGGAGAAAAAATCTCTTATTAATACCACAAGCCAAAGAGAGAAAGAAGAAGAAAGAACCATTAATCAGCCCCAAAATCTATTTGGTATAAATAATGAACTTCCTATGATCGGTTGGGATACAAAAACTATAACAGATCAATTAGTTAAAAAAGCTGATAGAAAATATATAAAAATACATTCAGTTATAAATACAATTAAATATCCAAATGAAAGAACTAAAAATAAAATGATAGTATTAATGCGAATATTATCATCTATGTACAATTCAGTATATGAACAATTTGAAGATGAAGCAGAAGCATCAAATAAATCAATTCGTGAAATAAATTACTTAGAAATAAATAAAAATATTTTTGATTATGTAGATCAGAACAATCATAAATGGATTAAAGAATATTTAGCTATTTATGGGATTGAAGCTAAAGATCATGCATATTGGAGTGGGGTTGGAGTAGCTTTCCATGATAAAATAAAAGCATGTTCAATTAAATATTATTTTAATCCATCTATTTTTACTAATTTAGAAACAGTTGAATTATCAACATCTTTAAGATCTATGATAGATAGAGTAGAGACTCGTAGACTAAACATGAAATTAATTGCTATGAAAACCCCACATGAGAAGCTACAAACGATTGGATTGGTATGGATAGTACCTTACTTACCCTCAATGGAAACTGTCCTTAAATCGCTTCCTAATGCCGAAAATGAAACAGTAAAAAGAGAACTAGATAAATATGAACATATATTAGAATATGGATCATCATTACCAAGTATGGGAGTATGGCATAGAGTATATAATTCAATCTGTAATATACCTAAATACATTCGATCATTGATGAAAGATATAGTTGAAGTAGATGGTAAAGCAATGCAGATTAATCTATTACTATGGATGGCATTCAATGATGGTTATATATCTAAAGATAATTATATGAAGTATTCAGGAGATGTATATACTAAACTATTTCCTGAGATGAAAAGAAGTGAAGCAAAGAATGAAATAACCGAAATATATCTATCAAGTTCAATCAGTGCAATGGAAAAAACTAAGGTTTATGAAATAATACAAAGTAAGATTTCATCACTAAATGAATATGCACGAAAATTAAAGAGTGGAGATTTTGATAGATCATATACTAATCTATCACGTAGAGTAACTCAAATAGAGGCATCATTGATGTTTGAAGCAATGTCAAATTTAAATATGATGAAGATAAATGGATATTGTTTGTTTGATGCGATGCTTTGTCATAAAGATAATGCAGTAATCGTAAAAGATGAAATTGATAAAGTGTTTGATAAATATGGTATAAACACATTTTCAGAAATAAAGATTGATAAGTGATTTAAGAATTTCTATATTATAAAAACATAAGGAGATAAAATGAGTAGAAGTAATTATGATGAAAAAGCGTATATGAATTTAGTAGATTTAGATATTCCATATCCAGATGAATGGGATTATTATTTTTATAAAGATAATGGATATTGGTATAATGAATAATAATGCTTGACATTTCAATTCAATTTTACTATATTATAATTGTTAAGCTGATCATTCGTTATTTTCCTTTGTTAATAGAAACCCGATGTTGTTAATTCAATGTCGGGTTTTTATTTTTCTTAAATATTTATTCACAACTATATAAAACTTTACTATATTATAGTAATCACAAAACAAAGGAGTGATAAAAATGGTAAAGCAAACACGACACACAGTTCCATGTAAGCAATTCAATGTATATATTCCAGTAGAATTAGTAAATAAGACTGAATCATATGCATTCGATCACAATATCACTAAGTCAGCGGTGGTAGAACAAGCAATAAAAGAGTTTTTCGTTAACAAGGAGTTAAAATAATGAAAAAGATAGAAACAGCATCAACAGTAGAACCCCATCACAATGTGAAGGGTATAAAATTACCCGAAGAATTTGCTGAAATTGCATCGGTATTGCAATTAGATGCACAGTTATTGGGTGATTATTCAGTAAAAGCAATTAATGGACGTAATTTACAACGAGTATTAAATTCAACTAAAGATCATACTACATGGGCTAAAACACAAATACAAAGATTATCATTAGAACATGGAATTGATTATGAAATTTTAAGTAATTTGCGCTCCCCCTCGGAGGGGAGCACGAATTCAAGACATCAAGTTGAAACAACTTATTGTTTTCCTTTAGAAGTAGGAAAAACTATTGCAATGATATCAAATGCGGAAAAAGGTAATTTAGTACGTAAATACTTCCTTCATATGGAATTAGTTGCACAGGAAGCATATCGTGGAGAATTACCAGTAATTCAATTACCTATACATTCTAATGAAGAAATGAGAGCATTAGAAGAATTTGATTACTATGCAAAAGTATTAACATCAGCATTAAGTGGAGCATGGAGTCAAGGTTATGTTCAAAAATCGATTTCAATGGCTGCTGTTGATGTAGATCATAGACACGGAACTCATATAACTAGATTAATTCCAGCACCTGTAGCATTACCCGGACAGAAAGAAGAGATTGATATTACTAAAGGTGAGCATATGCTTAGACAAACAATTGGATCTAAGGAAATGTCAACAGTTCAATTTGCTTCAATTTTTAATCTTAAATCAACTACTCCATTGAATGAAACTCTTGTTTCACTCGGTTATCAAATAGCAATGAAGTTTAATAATAAACTAAGTGGTTATAAAGTTGTATTAGGAAAGGAACGATATGTAACTCAAATTCCTATATCTAGTAAAGTGAGTCCATATAAAGATGAATATAAAATATCAAACTGGATTCTTAATTCATTCACTGAATATGAAAAAGAACAAATTCGTGACTATTTACTTAAAAATTATAAAAGAAATCTATTCAAATAATTAATAATTCAAAGTGTACCCAATACCGTATCCAAAAATGGGTACGGTATTTTTAATATTAGTAAGAAATAATTTGTTTTTTCCTACTAAATGATATATATTGTATTATATAGGGAAACAACAAAGGAAACCTTATGAATAACATGACAACAATTAGAATATTGAAAACCACATTTAAGAGATTGGTTGATGTATATGGATACAACGTTGAGTTTACTGGATATAAAATAAATCAATCTATGGATATACAATGATGGATTTTCTTTTATCAAGAGCATGTATTAATTTTGCTATGACTGATAACTCAAGTTATAATGATGCATTTGATTGGTGTAAAGATATGCGTACATACAAACCAGATGAACTTAATCATGCAATGGGTAGAATAGCTGGTGTAAAGGGCGAAAATGTAGGTGATGGTGGGAAGTCTAAGAAGAAAGATTTATGGACTACAATCACTATCTCTAAGGAAACAGCAACCCTACTTGATCATGTGATCGATCTATATCAAGATTGTAAACCTGCCAGAATCAGATGGTCGAGACAAAAAGCGATTACATTTATGTCAAGAATGAAATTACGTTATACTAAAAAGGAGGCTTTAATATGAGAAGTAAAATAATATTTGGAAATGCATTATATCTTAGTGATGGTTTAATAAGAATCAAAAAACGTAAAAATCCCGGTGCTACTTTCGGTAGTGATAAATCATGGAAAGAACCATATGTTGCTAATATCACTAATCTTGATAAACAACATACTTTCAATCGTTCATTCATCGAACGTGATAGTAAATTCTACGGATCAACTGAAGTAATTGAATTTAAATTACCAGAACAAGGTTATGTCGAATTGGGTTGGATTTACTCATCACTTGGTGATACCGAACCACAAACTATTTATCTAATGTCTTGTGGTGTTAATCAATGGATTGAAATAACTCCAGCACAAATGAGTAGAGAGCAACAACGCATACATAAGGGTATAAAATGATACAAAAATTAGTTTGTAACATAGGTTTTAATGATATTGGTACATGCACGATTAATGGTAAAGCTATTAAATGGTATCAATTATGGAAAGATATGATTATTAGATGTTATGGATATCGTACACGATATTCATCATATACTGGATGTACTATATCAGATGAATGGAAATTATTATCTAATTTTAAGAAATGGTTTGATTCTAATTATATAGAAGGTTATCATTTAGATAAAGATATTTTAATAGATGGTAATAAAATATATTCAAGTAATACTTGTTGTTTTATTCCATTATATATAAATAATTTATTTACTAATAATAAAAAATGTAGAGGTAGATATCCATTAGGAGTTAGTTGGAATAAAAAAGAAAAAAAATATCAATGTGCCATTAGACTTTATAGTAAATATACAAGAATCGGATCTTTTAATAATGTAGAAGATGCTAAGTATGCATATATTAATATGAAAATAATTCACTGTCGTAAAATAGCTATAGATGCATATATGAATGGTGAAATAGATGAACGTATTATGAATGCAATAATTAGAAAATCTTATAATTTAGAATAAATAATAAAAAGTTAAATAAATCGTAATAAATAGTATATATTACTAATATAGGAGTTAAATATGAAAATAATAATTATAAAAGCAGATGGTAAAGTTCTTCATGAAGGAACGCCAGCACAGTTAGTAAAGATGGGTTGTGTAAAGAGAGGTAAGAATTGGCTACCAGCCGAGACATTACCAGAAGGTACACAAATTGAAGTTGAATCTATTAAGTTTAACTCAAATAAATTATCTATATCACTACCACTATACCAGATACAATGGATTGATACTACTAGTAAGGCAAACCATCAATGTGGGATTAGTAGTATTGTACAGTCACTCATAATGGATGAGATGGATAGACAGGCTATGGTACAAGCTGAACTAGATAAACTTGATGCTGAAAAGCCTATAATTATTGATGATTGTGATTCTAATGATAATAAGTAATAAATTAGTTTGTGGAGTTGGTATAAAAGGAAATGAACCAGCTAAAATTAATGGAAAAAATACAAAGCCATATCAAGTATGGCATAGTATGATTAACCGATGTTATAATGAAAAGTACAAACGAATAAACCCTAGTTATATTGATTGTGGTATTTGTAATATGTGGTTATATTTTCCTGAATTTTATAAATGGTTTAAAGAAAATTATATAAATGATTATCAATTAGATAAAGATATATTAGTTAAAGGTAATAAAATTTACTCACCTACTACATGTGTTTTCGTTCCATCTCAAATAAATTCATTAATTATAGATTGTAATAGAGCACGTGGAAAATACCCTATAGGTGTACATTTTAATACACGAGATAATAAATTTGCATCTCAAATAAAAATAAATGGTAAAAATAAAAATATAGGGTATTATACAAATCCAGAAGAAGCACATGAAGCATGGAGAGTTGCTAAAAAACAAAATATACTTGATGTAGCAAATGAATGGAAAGGTAGAATAAATCTAAATGTATATGATTCACTTATTAGAATAGCTAATGAATTAACATAAAGAAAGGCACCAATTAAGGTGCCTTTTTTATTTATTTAGATAACTTGGTCTAGTTGAATCAAACTGGCACGTACTGCACGGTAAATTGAAGGGTGACAACGGCTGACTAGTTGTTGAATTACCTCTTATACAAGTTCCGCATATACGTAAAGCATCTTGTTTAACAGGTTCTAATTTAGGTGCTAAATCAGGTGGATATAATCTACCATCACTATGTTTCCAATAACCAGCATCGGTAAGTTTCTTCAATTGCGCTTGTTCATCATCAACAACAGATGCCTTGACAACTGTTTCGGAAGCGACAGTGCTGGCAACTGGTTCCGATGCTCCAAAGAAGCGTCTGATCATCGGGTTGATATCTATCCCCATATCTTTCAATGTACCCATGTGTTTCATTGCTGATGGTATCACTTTCTCCAATATATCTGGGATCTTTTCTTCCGCTATATCTAGTGGTAGTCCCATCTTGCCAATCGGTAATGTTATTCTCATGAATTTCCTCTATATTATTTTCACAGTTTAAACAATAAACTACACTTCCTAGTAAAACTAAAGAATGATTACACATCATAAATCATCTCCTTTATTTATTACTATATCTATCACTGCTTGTATAGTTGCAGAAAAAGAAGCATCAGCAGTAATTGCATGCTTTTCTAACCATGACACCTGATCTAATCTAAGTGTTATAGTCTTTCTGGTAGTTTTAGGTTTTGATAATAGCTCAAACATATATACTAATATAGAGAATTATTCATACTATAAATGTGAGAAAAGACTGCTATTTATAACAGTCCTTTATCTTACAATCATACTACAGTTATCATATAATCATCTTCCTCTTTAAGATTTTTATATAATATAGTAATAAAATATCATTCTGTAAATGAAAAAAGACTTTCATTTTACTGAAAGTCTAGATTTTTAATTATTCACCAGTATCATTACCAGTATCAGCACGAGTTTTTACAGCATCTTTATCACCATCTAATACTCCAATGAATGAAGTTCTAAATGATTCAATAGATGCAAGTATAGCAAGTCCAGTAGTTTCAGTCATTGCACCACTTATAGGTGATGTAATTGCTGATAATATGGCTTGTGATGTTGCTTCCGTTGCAATCTCTACACCGATACTCATTAGGCTGTTCTCACAACTGGAGGAATATATGGTGCTAAGTGACGTAGTATAATAGATGTTTGTGCATCTTGTGAGTC
>JAULBV010253590.1:0-11494 GCA_032358295.1 Pterothamnion heteromorphum | reverse complement strand
CGTCACCAAGCTATCAGCTTGGTTCCAGCTCCGTCGTCTCCCAGGTGAAGACCTGGAAAGAAAACGATCGTCCAGCTCGGGACGAACAACTCATCTATTTGCACCGTTCTGATTCGCGCCGCCGCCCGCGCCGGTCGACAAACAGTCGGACGAATACCTTTCGTAGTTTGTCGACGAAATCTCACCCGATATTATTTTCCACGCACACACACGGCTCCTTGTCCTCGGCTCGGACGAGTCGTTCCGGGATTACAGTCGCCCTGCCGCATTCGCGTTACTACAGTACAGGTACTGTCTACCTCTTTGCCGCACACACATGTAATATCTTTACCGCCACGCCGTCTCGTTCGGAAAGGGCGCAGGGATAAGGGAGAGCCCATGCGTCAAGCGCGGCACAGTAGCAAATGCAACATGGGACGGCCTACCCTACATGGTTTCATACCCGATTCCCAACTCTCATAGAACTGTATCCCGACTACAGGTGCCGTACCCAACGCTCCATGGCGCCGTGTGTTGGACTCGTTTACACGCCAAGTACACGTTCCATACTTGCCCGCGTGGAGCTGAGACCGCTGCCTTGGAAAGCTTGAACGGCGTCATCCTTCCGATAACATAATAAGATACTTTATCTCTATCCCTGTGCTCCGAGCCGCCAGAGTGCGTGCCACTTTTCCTATTCCTATGCATCTGCGACCAGCACCGGTGGTCGAATATGCCTGTCAACTGCGTTGGATGTGAACGCCGACTTCTGGTTCCCTGTTCCCTATGTCACGGAGCGGAGGGGTGAGGCGTCTGTGCCCGTGGAGCGGTTTGTATGATAGTTCACATGTTTATCGCTCTGGACGTGCTGTCCCACGGTGTAGTAACATTACACCCTGGGACATAATGGGGTGTACTAATGTTACACCCTGGGACAGCGCTTCCAGAGCGATGCCATTCAGAGTCAACAAGTCCAGAAACATTACTTTACCAAGGGTTTATCACCGCATCAAATCTCGTCCATCTCGTCCGCATTCCAGCCCTATGTCCCCGTGTTTTCCTCGCCGTCATCGCCACTGCAGCTGTGTATCGACTCTCTTGGTGCCACACGATTAGAGCTGGGCGAGCCAAGAAGAGATGAGCATTCCGCGGTGTGTCATGGTGCTATATAATTAATGCGGCGGAAAGCTTCGACAAGAGGACTATCAATGTTGTTCCGAGGGTACGGGAGGAATGTTCAATGTGGTTCGGACGCTTCAGGAGTGGATTGAAGTGCCGGTATGGAAAATTGAGGAAAGGGGCTGCTTGGACGGTCGTCGACTTGGCTTTCTGCGGCATGGACCGTGAATACGTGTCTGGCAGCTTCGGCTGACGGCGCATTCGCCGCGTAGAGGGAGCAGACGAGGCGGTTCACATGCGCCACACCTTCCGGCAATCGTGTTCCATATCGAAGCACGCTGCATCTTTGCACTCCGCTCGATTGTGTCTGCCGTCGGCAACGGCTTCTGCGGCACACACGTCAACACCCTTCGAGCACGCTTCCGATTCCTACACGAAGCAGTGCCAATGCCTTTTCGAGTGACGCGCGGCTTCCCCTGCGAACAACTGCTGGAAATCTTTATACATCGTACTCATATGCCGCAGCATCTGTGCTCGGCGTCTGTCCGCTGCGCTATTCGCGCCCAACTCGCTTCAACGTGCCCGGCCGCCGGCAACCATTCGAGCGCCCGCCCGCATCGCCACCGCTTGTTTGAGCATGTGCGCGATCTGCGTCGCGAGATTTTCGCGAACGCCGCATTGCGGCACTGACTTGGCACTGGCGGCACTACAGTCTCTCATAGCGATTGTTCGGAAAGGTGTCATGCATCCATGACACGGCGCGCAGAGGAACGCGTTTCTGTCGAGGTTGGAGTCCTGCGAGAGCGCGCCGACTCGGTGTCAGTGCGGCATAGATGCGTTGTTGCCGCGGTGTCGTTACAATATGTACCTAAACCCAAACGGACATGACAGTGTTCAGTACCAGAACTGCGATGGAAAAGCAAAGTGGAGGCTGCTATTAATGTAGTTCCGTAAAGAAAAGCAAGGACAGTATGGGTCCGCATGGAAAGAGAATAAAGTAACCGGTAACCGTTCATTACATTTACTGTAAAGCAAACCCGCGCAGGCGGGTGCAACGTGTAACTGTCTGTATCTGGAATTGATTAGTCGGTGGTGAAAGGCGACCAGTGACATACACGATGTCGGACCACAGCCGTGTCAGTAACGCACGTCAGTAGCGTCCGCGCGATTTTCTTGCATTTTGGGGTGCACTGTTGGAGACGAGCAACATCCCCAACGTTGGCGCGGCGGCGCAGGGCGCCGCTGCGTACGCCGCAACCGCCGACCGTCGCGCCCCCGCGCACCGTCGGCGCCGCGCGCGGCTGTGCCGCGCGCCGAGCCCGGCAGCCGTCTTTTCTCTGCACCGCCCGCGGCGCCGCCACGCCGCGCCGCCACCGCCCGTAATGAGTATGGCGGTCCGTCCACGGCCCCGCCGCGCACGTGGCCCCTGGACACCGCCCCCGCCGGCCGTCTGTTCTCTGTTGCGGCCCCTGCGCCGCCGCGCGGGGGCGCCACCGCCCCCAATCAGTCCCGCTCTTCGTGCTCGGCGCCGCCGCACGGTGCTGTCTGTCCGTCGGCTGCCGCCACGCGCAACGGCGCGCGGGAGGCGGCGCGCGGGATGCTCACTCAATATATTAATATAAAAATATATATTCTGCTCGGCGCCTGCTCTCTCGTTCTTGCCCGGCTCAGAAGGCACAGTTTTAAGAAAAGCTGGCATCAGTTGCCAGCCCGGGACCAGCGGAAGTTGCGAAGGCTTCGCTAAAGAACTTGTCGGTGTGCCGGTCCCAGGTAGACAACCTAAAACAAAACAAAAGATTAAAAAAGGGAGAGGAGGGTGGGAGAAAGGAGAGAAGGGAACGACCTGCCAAAGTACTAAGGAGTGAACGCGGCGCAGCGGCTTCTTATGCTGCGTTGGGCTTCTGTTGTTCTGGCATCGCTCGCGACCCTTCGCGCGATCGGGCCAGCCCGCCCAAGCTCAGCCCAGCCGCCCAAAACCGACCGCAGTGTGGCCCAGTACGATACGGTCTCGCCCGGCAGGCGACGGCCAGACCCTCCGCCTGGATTAAGTCGCATCAACACATGGCACATGGTGCACGCCGCGTTTGGCCAGCGTCCGCAGGCTGTCCAATGGGATAGCGACAGCGATCTCGGCCCACCAATCGTTCACTGACAGCCATGCAGAAAATGGTTCGATGAAAGTCCATGAACGTTCTCCAGCACTGACACTACCACTTTTTCCATGCTGCACTCCAGGTTTACTAGAACGTATGACCTATTCCCGAGTCTTATGGCTGGTAGTGCATATACGCGAGTACGAGCGAAAAATATCGTAATTCAGGAATATTCAGAAGTAGTGACACAGGAATCTATGAAACATTGCATGTTATAGCTAATAGGCAGTGAATTAGATATTATTCATTCAAAGATAGCAATATCATTGGTAGACTATGTGGCCAACGGTATTTCGAGAAGGGAAATACATTAAAGAGAAGAGTGAGTCTTTCGTAGAAGAGTCCATCTCGGGCACCGGGATTGTGTAATACGTGCATTTCACAGTAACATTGTGCGATGCCAAGTAATATGAATGATACTTTCGCAGGACGTTAATAGATCGATGACATAACTTGATCAAGAGCAACATTTAAAGTAAGCTATGCCCTTCAAAATTGTTCTAAACATAGCGAGAACAGGAAATGCTCTCGAAATGTTTTCTATGAGCATCTTTCCGGTCATTACAATAACACTACTACCGCACTATATAGTATGTCATAAAATACTGCGTACATGTCGAGGAACCTCTCTCGTTGGAGTGGCTAAGCCGGGCTGGGGGAAGGGGAGACAAGGGGCTGGGCGGGGGCCCCTTCCCGATAGCAGGTTCGAATCCCGCAGGGTTATTGCATGAATTTAATATTTATTTCGGAAGGGTTCAAAGAAAACACGTGTATTGCATTTATAAATTTATTGATTAAATGTAAACGGTTTTAAATCTCGTACGTGTAATCCTATCGAACATTTTGGTATTCCAAAAACAGGACAGGAATCCTCATCCCGCCCGAATCCTCATCCCGTCCCCATGGTCCGCTTCAATCACCTTCCCGTTCCCCCTTCGTTCCCTCCCATCCCTCTTCCCTGCACATTCACCCACCCGTGGCCTGCTGGAACACCACGACGCCGCTCCTACTCTCGCACATCGGAGTGCCCGGCTTCCGCACCGCCCTGACCACCAACTGCAACGCACAGGCCTTGCTATCCGCCTCCGACCCGACCATCATGCTCGTGGGCTGGCAAGCCGCGCCGCGTCTGTGTGGCAACACCGCCTACCAGAACAACACCATCTACTTCTTCATCAAGGAGGCCGCCGGCTACAACATCGACCTGCGTCGCGGCTCGCTCACCGAGCGTGTGCGCATCCCCACCATGCAGACCGCCATGCTCATCATTGCCCCGGACCAACGCATCTGCCTACTGACCGACAAGTTGTCCAACCCGCTCGAGGACACCAGTCTCACGGTGAAGTACCCGAATGGCACGGCCACCACCACGCTGACGCCCGTCGGCTTTGCCGCGTCACTTAAACCCCACGGTAACCGCGGAGGCCACCACACGCCCGGGCGCGCTGCCCCCGGGGCGGCCGCCGACCGACGAAACCCCCTCGGAACCCACCGGGTCATTCACGCCGGACGCATCCGCTTCCTCCCTGGTCGCCGTGCCGATCGAGCCCACGCCCGACCCGGACACCGACTCGACCAGCGGCGCCACGGGCGACGACCCGTCGGCCTCGCCAACGTCGGCCGGGTCGTCGGACGGCGGCCGCTGCTTCCCCGGCGCGGCAACCGTCACGCTTGTCGACAGCTCGGTGGTACGCATGTCTGCGCTGCGCGTCGGCGACGTCGTGCGCACGCCGCGCGGCCCGTCGCCCGTCGTCTTCTTCTCGCACCGCCAACCGGCCGGCGCGTATGCGGTTGTGCGTCTGCACGCCGCGGCCGCGTCCGGACATATGCTGACCGTGTCGCCGTCGCACTACGTGCCCGTGTGGCGCGCCACGGAGAACACCCGCTCCATGATGCCCGGTTTGCAAGCACGTGGGACACCTTCCAACCGGGAACTCTTCAACGCCCGCCCCGCCCCAGCAACTTCCCGCACGCTTTTCGCCGCGGTTTCTTCTCGTTGTACTCGTACAACCCTGTCAGCTCTCAGCGACTCGTCGTTTTCAAACCCTCCCATCTCGGCGCTTCGCACATTCTTATCGCTACTCGCCACCGCAGCCTTGCAGCCTCGCAGCCTCGCATCCACCCGTCGCGCCAGCGCTCACGCCATCCCGCTTTCCCGCTTTTCGCATTCGCGCATGTTGCTGATGCGTCTATACAAGAATGGTTCGTCTTCATCGCGTACTACAGCCCCGCGTATTCTCCGTGGGAAAGACGCGCGTCGCGCGCTCTTGTCTGTTTGCGCCTGCTCCAGAGCGTGTGTGGACTTCTACGCGATTGGTCTCGCCCGCTTGTCCAGGAGGCGAAGCTGCCCTGGCGCCGCCGTTGCCGCGCGCCGCCATGATGGACTTGGCGAACGTATGCGGCGCACGAAACGAAACGTGTACAGGTCAAGCTGTGCGACTTTGTCCACTCGGTATCCCTTTTCCCGTGCTCTCCTTGCAGTTCTCTGCCCCCCCTTCCTCTGTGCTGCCAAGCGTTGCGCTCCATCTCGGACCGTACGAGCGCTATACTCCCATTCGCGTTCATGCATCACTGCTTTCATTCGCATGAATCCATCTTTATTTCAGTAAACATTCTACGTATTCTTCTTTATATCACCGGTTGTATCTCGTCGTCCTCCTGGTCTTGGCCAACTACCTCTGTCGGTGGACATGTCTCGGCCTGGTCGGAGCTAGTATCATCCAATGTTGGCAACATTGCAGCGGGTAGCACTTCGTCCTCACGCGGACAGCTCTCCTGAAAGCTATCCTGAACTGGTACATTATTGTTGTGCCCTCCATCTTCAGTATCAGTATCCAGAACACCGTGTATCCTTCTCCTCCGAGTCGAAGGTCCAGGTCCTTCATCGTAGTTTTCCTCCCGACGCCTTAAACCATCACGGTAGTTTTGTTGCTGCTGCCTTCGCCTCTGTTCTTGTTCCTTCCCTGCATTATACATCACGTTGCGATACGCGTGGTGGGTAGCTCCATCCACCGATCGCAGCGGATGAAAGTTAATATGTACATTCGTCAGCGCCACACACAGTCCAAAGTACACATCATAGTCAGCCTCTAGCCAACGGTAGGTATTCCGAAGGACAGCCCAGAGCCTCGTTACACGTCCGAAAAAGTTTTCGACTATAACACGATCGCGTGCGAGTCGGCGGTTCTGCGTCGATTGCTCACGTGATAGCCCACGAGCACCAGCCCTTTTCGCGGGGGCTATAGTTCGAATTTCCCTTCCAAGGCCGACATACCCCTTGTCCACAAGAATGGACCAGTGGCGCGGAAACCGGTCCCTCAACGGCCCGTTGTCGACCATTGTGGATTCCCCGGAGCGTTTCGCAGATGCTCCTTGATGCCATTCCATATTTTCTCTGAACATAGTAATGTCCGGTTTCCCGGCTGGCGCATGGTTCGAGTACCCAATGGCCATGCCATTCGCCAGAACGGAGACTTCTACCTTGTAGCCATAAAGTTTATGTTTGCCAGAATAGTATGCTTTTGTCTCGTGCAATGTTCCGACAGGCCTGTGGCTTCTATGGAACGTGACATCCGTAGCATATAGAGCGGAGGGCACTTGGCGGAATCCTGAACCACTGTCCACGGTTGCCCGCATACCGAAATGATCCTTTGGATGCTGTACATATTTTTCAACAAGTATCGGTGCAACCAACTTGGCGAAGGTGCGCATGGTCTTCTCGAACGTCCCAGGTCGAAGGCGGAACTGGAACGCAGAGTCAAACCAGGTCCCGCCATGCTTCATGATCCTCAGTATCATAAAAAAAGCATCCTTTGCTTCCATGTCATGTCTTCGCCCTCTTCCACGGTTCCATTGTACTGTGCCGTCCTTGATAACATCCCAGATGCGCTCAAACTGGCCTTGTGTGAAATTTGTGGCAAGTCGGAAAGCATCGGCTCTATTCGTTTTCATGAAGGCATCTATATACGTTGGTTCCTCTTCATCGCTGTCGGAGGTTGGAGCGTCTGGGGCGAGGCGGGCGTCTGCGGCCTCTTCGCCACGCTGCCTGTCTTGTGCAGCAAGTTCGGCGAGAACGACTGCGGCGTCTTGGTGCGTGAAGTTGGGCCGGTTCGGCCTGGTGCGAGGTGCGTTATTTGCATCTTGGACAGTGCCGACGCCTTGTGAAGCCATGTGATGCGTCCGAAGTCCCTGGCTTTCGTTTTGGATGTTTCAAGGTGCTGGTGGGGTATTGCTTTGACCGCATGTACTGGATATGAGTCTTTCATTTTAGAGAATACTCTGTCATCTCGCTAAACCCGAACATTCGACGCATTCTGCTGGTGTGGCCTGTCGCGACGTAGGATGCTTGTCCATTACGGCCTCTCATTCCTCGATGTTTACTGAGGTGTGTTTCACTGGAGCACGACAGGCCAGACCCTGTATCTCTTTCTTATTGCGTGCCGTTTTATTGGGAGAGTGTGGACGACGTGCATATGCACAGGCACATATTTGTCCGACACCTACACAACATGCTTCCCTTTCGAGAAAAGCCTTTGTCCCTTTTAATGCGATTTACTCTTTTCTCATAGGTCCAGTGTGATGTATATCTCAAGTTCACGGCGGATTAGACATGGTCAATAGTTGTATGGCAAGGCCATACGTAGAATAGGCAGGTTTAGGTCATACGTTCTACTGCCGTCCGGGGGGCTTTCGTGATACCAGCCCGAAGGGCCGGCTTTCGTGATGCCGGCCGGAAGGGCCGGTATCACGAAACCCCTCTCTCGCGCGGGAGGCAGATGGGGGACTCGCGTCCGACCCGCGAGGGGGTCGCCCGGGAGCAGGGCCAGGAACCGCTCGTCGGCGAGGGAACTAGGCGGCTGCGGGTGCGACGCGGCGGTCGTGTGCGTGCGCGCCCGCGATGCGGTGGTTCGCAATGAAGATAAAACGGGGGAAGGGAGGGAGGGAAAAAAGAGAGAATCGGTGGACGATGACGCGCAGCGGCTGTGCTGTGGCGCTGCGTGGGGGATGGCGGTGAGCGTGGGTGTAGAGAGGCATGTCCGCCTCGGAGATGCCAGAGGGGCGAAGAGAGAAGGCAGTGGCACCGATCGACCGGTGGCAAAGCTCGTGCTGGAAGAGCGATGACCTCATGTACGCATCCGTAGGTCCCTCCAACGGCACGCCGCACATCGCCACGTGGACACGCGTGATAAAAGACCTTCGTACCTATGGGGTACGAAGGTCTTTTATCACCCCCGTACCTATGAAATCCAAGTAGAAGCGAGACACGTACAGGCAGTACTGGACATGTTGCGCAGGATTACAGTAATTTACCACTCGGTACAGGGTGCCCGGTGCCATACAGACCATCAGTGCGTCGTGGCGCCCGCCACTCGACCCGCCCGTCTTGCCGTGCAAACTCCTGCGCAGTTTGCCTCGCCGTGCTGCGACGGGAACAACGACTTATACTTGTAGGCGGACGGTGGCTTCTGCTGGGGCGGTCCCCCATCTCGTTCTAGTTAGAATCCTCGGCTCACCGCCCCCGGGTTTGCAACTGGGCCCGTCCACACCGCTGTCCCTGGCGCAAAACTCGCCGCCGTCGTATGCGTCGATGGCACTGCGACTGTTTCCCCCACGGACGCCTCTGTGTTACGAGAAGTACTATCGTGGTCCCCTACCAGCGCCTTTCTCCCTATCCCCACCGATTCTGGCCTGATATGTACTGGGTCGACCGCATCCTCTCATCACCCAGACCCACCACGACAACAGTCCTCTCGACGGAACCACCCGTCCTAGTTCAGCCTCCCACCGCAAGTAATAATAGACCATATCTTGGTACAGCATAAACATAGAAATATATCTTGATGTAGTCGTCAGGCAGCCCAGATAGTATGATAAATAAATACAGTACTGTACCAATGTTTGAGGTGCCCATTCCCATACACACCTCTAAAACAGATGTGTATGCGAATTTGGGAAAGGGAACAGGTACCTGTGCGACCGGAGAGGTGTAAATGATTACAATTGAATTGATGCCTTCCCTAATGCCTACTCTACCGAACGGTAGTACTACCGGTACGGTAGTACTATAGTACAGGTAGGCGTTAATTCCCGTCACGATTCAAATTGGACTGGACGGTTGTGCGCAATCCAGCGCGCCGCGCAACGAAAGACGCCTTTGGTAAAAGTACACGCGCGTGCCGGTCACGGTGCATGTGCGGCGCAATCCAGCACGCCGCGAAACGAAAGGCCCCCGCCTTTTGCACACGCGCGTGCCCGCCACGGTGCATGTGCTCAATCCAACACGCTACGTACGTAAAAGCTTACACACTGCGCACGTGGCATGCCCGCGGATGCATAGCGTGGCGTCCCGGACAACAGTTTCCAAGACGATGGCAGACGTGCCGGTTGCTACAATATCGCGGAGCCGCCTCCTCCTTGGCACGGAACACGCCACACCGGACCCTATACGGGTATGAATCACACGGGTATGAATCACACGGGCACCGAGGGAATGGCACGTGCGCCGTTGTTGCGATTTTGCTCTCGCTGCTGTATTCCTACTTTGTAATCGCCTTGAGCATTTCGGTAGAGGGCCTCGATAGCACTACAGGGAGAGGTTAATAATCTCCGTTAGTGCTGGGCTACATGTCTCTGTGGAGAGAGAGCTACTATGCTCTGAGAGAGAGTGACGAGCTACTCCGTTATAGTTGCCGCTGCCGCTGCCGAGTAAACATGACGGGCTATCACCCAATTTTCACAGCCGTAAGGCAGAAATGGTAGATGCGGCGCACATTGCAGGCAGGAGTGGAAGGCTGATTATGGTAATGTACATATGCAATTGTGTATAATGCAAATGGCATCCGCCTCCGATAAAATGTTCATCCCCGCCTCATTCGTTTATCCGGGAGAACGAACCGACACCAAGAACGCAGCGAGATCGCTACCGAGATGTATCTCGAGGCAAAAATGAGTCCTGGGTCCGATTTGCAAGGGAGCGAAACGGCGTTGGACGACGTGGCAAAACAGTGCGGCACGCGCTCCACGCCACGATCATTGGCCTGCTTATTATCATACAGCACTGCTGTGGTGAACCTGGTTCACTGGTTGGAGCGTGCAAACAACACGCGCAACGTGGAGCGCGCGTGGCGGTACGGAATACCAGGGGTAATGTTACAGCGCTGTATCGTGCCCCCACGCAAGCGCTCTGGCCTGAAAATGTACCCCTCCGCGCACCTGAAAGTCTACCCCTTGGAGGGGTAGACTTTCAGGCGGGCGCGCGCGCGAGTGGCCCATCGGTATACACCTAAACCGTATGCAACTCGCACGCGCTCGACCCGATTCCGTATGACGGCGAACTCGCGGATCCGCCACCGCCGAGGTATGCGCGAATTGGGGCTCGACGAACGCACAGCGTGCGTGCAGTGCGGCACACCACGGTGCATCATGCACCGTGGTGTGCCACGCAGGGTGACAGGCGGGCGTGATCATCACGCCCGCCTGTCACCCTGCGCCACAGTGCAAACGGACGGGGCCAACGTCGGCCTCACACCGCCGCCATTTTGCGATTGCAATGCTCAGTGCACACGGCATGTAAAACGAGCACACCCCCGTGCAGTGGACATTGATCGCCGCGCTCACCATCGGGCAGTGGAACACCGCGCCATGCGTCGTCCACCATGCCATACCATTTCTGTATTGGATCGAATCTCCCTCGGCGCCTTCCTCTTCGTACGAGGGAAGGGCGGTAGCGGTAAATAAGTTTCGCATTAACGCCTGTGCCTCCGCCTCCCCATTACTCACCGCCACAACCACGGCATTATATTGGCCTGGTCGTGGCGGTGGCGGGACGTAAACCTGACGGAGTCAGGGTTGGGCCTGAGCTCAATCGTTTGGCGGAGGTCTCAATGATTCGCCACCGCCGAATCAGTCACGTGCGCAATGTACAGTTTTATTGCACACTTTAAAACCCTTGTACCTTACTTTCTGGGCAAGCGCGTGAGGCAGACCTGCTGTACCTGATACTGATACGCACGCAACGCAGACGCTGCACGGTTCATCACGTCTTGTTGCGAAAAGCCATTCGTTTATCAGTAAGTTCGGCTTGGTGTTTTTTTTTTCAACTCAAAGTGGCGGTATATCCCCACTGTTGCAAATCCATGTCCTATCATTGTAACAGAAATGTCAACCCCTGCACCGCTGCCAGTTTTCCTCCTTCTCTTGCGCCGCGAACAAAATCCGCCAAGGAAACGAAGCTGCGTGCAACG
>JAULBV010253479.1:0-11502 GCA_032358295.1 Pterothamnion heteromorphum | reverse complement strand
AAGACAGCCTTCGATGGGATTCATAGTACGGTACTGTCACATTCCCATAGCGATAGCTGTGATTCATAGTTCCTTACCATCATTTTCACGTATCGTACGACCGAAATGGTAGTACCTTAATATCATTTTCAGATAGCGTTAGCTGTGATTTATAGTATGCGCACGTGCGTAGGATGTCGGAGAAAAGGTATGGGCGTGTTACGTGTCAATATGCGGCCGCGACCGCTGCCGGTATTGACCGCGAAGCAGTCGCAACCGCCGATAACAACCGCGCAACGCAAGTACGTGAAAACCCGCACTGTAAGGCAATGAACTTGTCCGATACTCACTTGTACGGTCTTGTTGTGCCGCTCTGGCAACAGTAACCCCATTTCCCCGGCCGCAATACGTCACACTTCAACGCCTCCCATCGTTCTCCCTTGCCACGCGCTACCTCGACGGGCACAGCCGGCACCATCGGCCTCAGCATACCGCACTGCAATGCTATGCACTTGTGCGATCCAAACTTGTGCGATCCTTCTGTACTGCTTGCGTAGCAGCGCAACGATGCCCGCGGCCGCGATACGTCACACTGCAATGCTGCTCACAGGACGTCGTTGCTGTGCACAACAGCCGCGGTAACAGAGGACATCAGCGCCCAGGACATGCCGCACAACAGTTGTGCGGCACAGTTTCTGTGCTATGCATTTGTCCGAACCACTGGATCGTACGGCATACTTGTCCGGACCTTCTCTGCGGCTCGCGTAGCAGTACTGCTGGTTTCACGTGAAACCATTCCCGCGGCCGCGATATGTTACCCTGCAGTACCGTTCCAGTTCTTCTATACAGCACGCTACCTCCTCGGCACAGAACGCTCCGACGACGACGACGTGTCGCACAGCAGCGCCATGCACTTACCCGATCCCAACTTTCCAGATCCTGTAAATCGTCTTGTGCAGCAGGGCAAAAATTACCGCGGACGCGATGCGTCGAAGCATCGCCGAACGGTCTCCATTGCAGCACGCTACCACCGCGAGGACTGAAGCCACCGGAAAATGAGACGTGTCCCAATCACTGTTCTCCACTTGTTGGATCCGCACTTGTCGGATCCCGTCGTTGTGTTCCCGCAGCAGCACAACAATTCCCGCGGCCCGGATACGTCACACAGAAATGCCAATCACTGGTGTCATTTTCAGCGCGCTACCTTCCCGGCACGAAGCGTTGGACACCTCTGTCATTGTGCTCCAGTTCCATGATCCACTGCCGTCCGTACCGATCTTATACTCTGCCGCAGTCATAGCAACGTACGCAGAACTGCATTGATCTTGTTTGTCCCTGTAGAACGGTGGTCGCAGTAGAGCGTAAGATTCGGGCGGCCGCCATGCGATGCAATCTCACACGTCTTGACTTACCTTCAAAGTTGCGCGTCACCGCCATTACCGAAGATGAAGCCGTCCGGCACAATATCATGCGGCCCATTGTCGTGTCCTTGTGCTTTCCCAGTGAAGCCCTCCTGAAACGCGTCCGTGAGCAAACACGATGCGGAACCCCACAGCTAAACCCAAGACCCAACGTAGGGAGAGAATGCGGTGTGCGTAGGCGAACGATGCAGCTCCTGGGTGGCGAGCGTTAACGGGATGGCGACTTGCGTCGGCGGGGTGCCAAACCGTGACCGGTTGAAATTGAAATCATACAGGCTACGGCGGCGGTGAACAACCGCGCCATTTCCTGTGAATTTAATTGGCTTCTGGTTCAGTGTAATGTTTTCCGAGAATAAGCGTTTCGAATATGCGTGGAGATATATCCTGAACATACAATATAATATTTTATAAATATTAATTCTGTTCCGCGGCGCCCGCACCTCCGGCACAGCCGCGCACTCCAACAATTACGTGCGCCACCGATGCGAACCAAACGTCCCAGAGCCCCTCCGCTTCTAACTGAGATGCCGCCACACCCGCCAGCCATCCACGACGCCCATCCGCCATGACCTACGCCCCGATACCCCCAACCCACGTGCGCGCGCTGCTGCCGCTCGCGAGCGGGAGAATCACGATTCGTTTGGTCTGGTTGCACTGGGGAACCGGCCTGCGGGTCGGACCTGGCGCTGCTGGCGCTTCTAATATCAGACGCGATCGTCCTGCCATCGCATGTTTTGTTTCTTACAAACGCGTCCCAGCGACCGGCGCACAGTCGCTTGACTATGCGCGTATGCTATCGCGCGGCGCGCGCCGCGCGCATCCGCGTTTTTGAGTTCCACGCGGCACGCGTGCTTGTCGTAGATAACGCGACTACTGTGTCGCGAAACAGCTGCGTCAGCCGTGGTGCGCATTAAGCGATCGCGTCTGCACCGGAAATGCAGGGCGCTGAGGCGTCGATCGCATTCCTGTGACAGCTTGACGTACAGCACGCCCTCGTCGATCGCGCACAGGGATATCCCGACTAGTCAGGCCGCGGCCGCGCTGTCCTACATCATGCGACACACGCGGATGCGAAAACCAACGCGGCCGCGCGCCCATCTGAATGCTCACCACGGCCGCGGGAATGGACTCGAAGTTTGTGTAGACGCCGTCGCGAAAAGACCTGCCGCGGCAGGTCTTTTCGCGCTACATACTACATACTTCATCGCGATGAATACGTCGCATGCATCGTTGCGGGCACGCTGCGGCGGGGGTGTTGGTTGCTGCGGTTACTGCATCGGAAGCGTTACCGGTGGGGATGCCGCGCACGTGTGCGTGAGCGCAACCGCGCGCGGACGGCGTGACGGCGACGGTAGCCGTGATGGAGAAACCAGGATGGAAAACGGAGCGGTTTGCCTTGAAAGCCACGAAGTTGGTGGACTCCAGTATCAGCGGAAATATGCCGGGCGACACGGCACATTCCGCCTCGCTTGAGGGAGAGTCAGAGCTAACCGAACGCGCGGCCGCGAGCGCGGCGGGGGATCCGATTCCTAATATGTGGGGAGCGGGCACGCGTAGACGGCTATATGAAAGACCTGCACGGCCACGATAGCATGGAGAAATAGACCGGCGTGCGCGAAGAGGGTTTTCACAAGCGAAGCAGGCGGCCGCCATAAGCCCATGAGTACAGAATCAGACGCGCGGCCCGGGGGGCAGCGGTTGATCGCACTCACAGGGGCTGACGGCGGCCAGACATGCGTGTCGCAACAACGCCAGCAAGCGAGACCCAGTGACAGAACATAGCGGTTCGACTGGCGGCGCCTGAACTGCGAAACCCTCAAGCGGGGGAAGGTGTGCAAGAGGCGATCGGAAGAGGAGCAGAGGGCGACGGGGCGCGAGTACCGTATCTATGGTACGGTTATGATACTGTAAACCACTGTTCCGACTCCCGCCTCTCGGTAATAATTATAATAATAAAATGGCCCATAATTAACGCTTTATATGAATGTAATCCTGCACCGTATCCTGCGTCGTGGCCAATGCACGGCACCGACCGTCCCCGTCTCTCGCACACAGTCGCGCACTCGCCACGCCGCTCGCTGGCCGCGCCCCGCGATAGCGTCCGCTCCACCGCGGCCCTGCGCCGGCGCCGTCTCACGCTTGCGAGAGACGCTGTTCGTCGCTTCTCACGGCGCCGTGGTGGCCGTGGTCATGCATGCCACATGGCCGTGAACGCTGTTCCGGCCGCGCTCGTGATTCGTCCGGTGTGCTCACCCACACGACTGCCTGACGTGCTGCTTGCCCGCCTCCTGGCCGATCGACTGCAGTGCGCGCGCACGCGCCCCGTCCGCGCGACTGCAGTTCGCGATCGCGTATGGTTGCGCGCGGGCGATGTGCTGGCGGCCGTGCATGACCGTCTGTGCACGACGCGCGCGCAATGGGGAATGACGTGCCGTTCGCGCCTGCGGTGCGTCAGGCGCCAGGCACGGCACGCTGGCGTCCGCCCTGGTGTCCGTGGCGCTCATGCGCCCAGTGCGTGACTGGCGCATGGCCGCGGACACAGAGTTGGCGCAGACCGAGTGCGTGGTGGCCTTGGTGCTGTTTGGCGTTCAGGCTGCGGAGGAGTTTGGCACGGGCTTCCAGACGAGCCCGCGGGCTGCAGTTTGCGCGCGTGACGTTGCCCGCTACCGCAGTGCAACGAGCAAGACGCGCAGTTGCAGACAGCTTCGCGTGCTCGCATGTCCGTTCTCTGCCCCATGTGCGACCTACCGTGCACCTCGCGCGTCGCTTTGTCGCACTGCCTACGCGCACCGCCGAAGTCACTTCAACACTGTGTTGGACACGTCCGCCGCTTCTCTAGCGCTATCGTCTGTAGTTGCCGGAATCCAGGTCGCCCAGGATAGCTCGGAACATTTTCCAAGTCACGGAACCTGGAGCCGTCCAGGTATTCACCGGGTATCCTGGACCCAGGTCTTCCAGGTTCCAGCCCAATACGTGGGGATTAAAATACCAATTAGAAGCTAAATATTGGCTATATATTTAGCTATTTATATTTTTAATAGGCTATTTACTATCCAAAGTGGCTATTCCGCGAAATATTACGTCCAGGTCGTCCAAGATGTCTGCGTGTAGCCTCCAGGATGTCTGCTATCGCGGTCCAGGATTCCCGGATGGCTTCGCGAGGAATCCTGGGTATCTTCGGTAATATACGTGAAATAAATATATCAATGAACGTTAAATAGCCCGCGGAATACATCCCACCGCGTTGCATCCGCGCCCGCACGCCCGCAAGCACTTCTGCTAATTTAAAGTAGACTTACAGTTCCGCTGCGGCCACTTACGCTACCAGACCGGCACAATATGGATACGCCCCGAGCTGCCCTTTCTCTTCCGCACTGCAGCGTGTTTTCCTCTCGTTCACGGAACCTGCGAAGGCGTCAATCGCAAAGGCGATAGCTACGCCAAGCAAATAACATGCATGTCGTTTGTCGCCGGGTACGGGCTCTACAGCGGCGCGAACAACCCGAGCGCATATGACCTGCCTCAGCGCCAGGGACGGCAGCCGCCGCCCCATGAACGCTAGCGCGTCCGCTGCGCCGTGGCTCCTGCATAGTTTCGTACCTTGTTCGTGGCCCCCCTGTTGTCACTGTCGGCCACCGGCGTAGGCAGACGTGCGAGAAATCCATCCATGCACGCAGCGGGCCATGCTTCTGTCAATTACAGGCAGCCCCGCCCGCCGCCGGCGTTCCGTCGTTCAGACGGGGCGCAATCCACACACGACCAGGCAGGCTGCACCACGAAACAAAAATATATATCGCCGCCTTTGTCTTCCACAGGCCGCCTGTACCGGATGTGGCACCAGGACACCAAAGGACGTTCCATCTTGTGCTCCTTCGTCTTTGCTGGTTGCTTGCACCGCCGGCAGCCAATTACGAACGGGATCGGGAACGCGCTCCCCTCCCACTGCAGCAGTTTGTCCTTTCATGCCTTCCTACCGTCACTGAAGCCGAATTCTAGTGCTGCATGAATGCAAACACCCCCGCTAGCGTTCTATGGCCTTTGTCCATTGCCACTTATCACGCCTCCGGCAACAGCAGGACAAACCCGAACGACCACCCGCGCACAGTCCACAATCTTGAAAACATTCCCCGAAAGCCGTAGCAAAAACTTGACGTCAAGTTTTTGCTACGCCGGGCGATTTACGTACGTAAATCGCCCGGCCTTTCCACCGCAATCTATCATATTTTCGTTGCCGCAGGCTGCCGTCCGGCGCAGTACAGGAGGCCATCAACCGAGGCGCGCCCCGGCGGGCGCGACGTTATAATTCGGATTACGGACCGGCGGTCCTCCACCGGAGCACCACAACCCCAACGGTGCGTCACAAAAGGAGTGGGTACCGCCGGGCTGCACCCCGCACTGTACCCTCATCAATTTTTCACTTGGCGGCAGGTGCCGCGATCAGCATGGAAGCCATGACTCCGTCTTCGCGCCGACGTATCCACAGCTTTGATACGTGCCGGTCACCAGTGAAGATAACGACGTCCGAATTTTCGTGACCAAGGACATCATCCACACTTCCACCTCCGTCACTTGTACCACAATGCAAACTATATAGGACACGCACCAGTACGATGAGGTCAGCCTCATTCATGCGAACCAACTTCCTATCATTCCATCATACATCGGTTCAATATTCGCAGCGTACGGTCACTGGTCCCGGGACCGAAGAGCCAGTTTCCTTCCGCGGTCCCATGACCAAGGATTCAATTCCCCTCTCATTCGTCCGGTGATCAAACACCCATTCCTGCATGCATCTGGAACTCGCTCCGTGTCCAAGAACAGGTACTCATATCAGGTTTGTTTCTGTCACTGTTCCCGTGACAACGAACAGAAATAAGTGGACACGCTCGAGCTCGATCGCGCAAGCATCATTCCACGCCGTTGTACATACCTGTCAGCATCCGCCACCGGCATCCACAGCAGAAACACGAGCGCTCCGGCCCCGCCCCGCCACGTGGCGAGGTGTGAAAGATATCGCAAGCGCAATTGTGCAACGGCCTCGTTGCATTGAACGCACTTGACACTGCCTTGCTCGCCCATCGGTGCCAGCACCCGCGGTGGGACATTCAGCACGCAAGTCTGCGATCCACATCCGCAGATTCTTGTCAAGTGCCGACCTTCTTTGCCGGGAGCCCCGGACTGAATTGGAGGGACCCCGCCTGGCCCGCTCCCGCCCCATTCGGACTGGCCGGTCATCTTTTGTTTCCACGGCCCGGCCGGTAGGCTTACCAGGAAATCTATCGTCACGCCATGGGAGCCTATGTCACGAAATGGCACGGCGTACGTACTCCGCTGCCTGAGGCAGCCACCAATAGACCAGGACAGATGTGATTAGTAAGGTGGCGCCGCGTAAGTCGCACTTTCGCAGCGCCAAGCCGCCGCCAGCAGGTGCATGACAAACGAAATCTCGAACGCTGTGCCCCATACGCCCCACTTACCTTCTTTCTCCTTCCATTCTGCCGGGGCCGGTTACCGCAATCCACGCTAACCACTAATACCGTGCTCCCTGCCACTGCCAGTAATGGAAAACACCGCCGGAGGGACAGGAGAGAGCGCTCCCAGCACCATCACACCAGAAGAATCGTGTCATGTATCGGTCACCTGAGCTGGCAGCCGCGCCTAACAATAATGGAACAAGACCGCGCCTGCATCGCCCTGTCAACTCCACCGCACCACAACAGAACATTCTCTTCTTCTGGTCATCGTTCGCTGATGGCGGCCCGGCCGTTACGAAAAAGCCGAACGCGTTATCGACCACGGCGCCACACACGCACCACTTACGGTTATGTCGTGCGCTTCCTACGGCCGCTGCCAACCGAAACTCACAACCGTAATGTGGAGGCTGTAACCCATCTTCCCGTAAGCCCAATTCCCATGTTATGTTTCGCTGCGGGGGCCTGCCGCCGGAAGGCGCATCAATAACTTGATCTGGAATCCGTGTGCTCAAACTAAATAAGTACAGTCTTGGTCCTTCCGTTCTTCCGGCCGGCGCGGACACTCGCAGCACAATCGCGAACGCGCTCCGGTAAGCGGCGCAGTTAGCCATTCCGCGATGCCCTCCACTCACTTATACTGAGCTCCCTGCCACCGGCGGCAGGAACCTAACCATACACGATAGTGCGCTCATTCCTTCACACCCGCACATTCACTTCGACCGTTTCCTGTCACCGGCATACTTCGGAGGAGACAGTCCAGTCCCGTCAGGCCGCCCACTGCTCCCACTACATCTCGTACACGGTCATGTAGAGATACGGGTAGTTTGTTGGTCACTTGCGTGATCGGCTGCACGAGTGTTTTGCACATCAGCAAATCCATACGAATAACGACGGCGTCTATAGAGCGCGTGTTCATTGGCTGTTTTCGTTCTGTATAAAATGCGTATTATACACGGAGAGAACAGCCAATGCAACAAGCAACGGTTGGACACCATGGCCTTCTAACATTGGTCGTTGTGTTCGAATATGACATGGCCGGAGAACTGAGATTTCAAATCTCTCGTCTCCATCCCGCAGCCCACGAATCTTTCACTATTATAGTATTATTGAATTTTTGTGTTCCGTACCCCAGTGCTACCCGAAATACCCGCGTAAGCCAATAGTACTGTGACCGTCATCATTTCATGTTTCATTGGCTGCCTATGACGTGCTGAGGTTCAATAGGCGGCAAATCGAATGCCAGGTGTCTCAAGGCTTCCGAAAACGCATGGAAACGTCTGCGTTTCCAATCTTGGTTCGACTACCAGTTATATTGGATACGGATTCCCCATTTTCCGTGTTCGTCGCAGTACTATTAGTAAGACTGGAGAACCACGTTATGATGCATACATTCTTAATGTATGGACATGGCCAAATTGCACGAGATAAGTGATGTGGGACATTAGCATGTCAAACGGTCCTTGCGAGTATCCGACGACGTCAATTTCCGCTACGAGCCTGCATCATAGAATGTATGTTTCGGTGCTGCTGTAACCGATTGAAATGATACAGGGATACCCTGTAAAAAGTTAAGGAGAGGAGTGAAATGCCACACTCGTACAGTCCCTCTTCCTGAGGATGCTTACCGTCTCGAAGTCCACCTTCGATTTTTTCGATTTCAACCATCACAAATAAGGTCATGGAGGGCGAGTTGTTCGTTTGCACAGTATGGAACTGTTCTTATCGTACGAACAATCCGATGGCCATTGCTGTCCATGAGTCGAGTTGCTACAACCGAAGCCGCATCCGCACTTCCAGGACTGTACGTAATCCTGTTCCAACCCGACAACGCGTCCAAACACGCAATGAGGACACGAGCGTCCAAGAAAATCCACCATCTCCTCCTCAAGTTGACCATGAGTACCCCCTCATGTCGGTCCTTTACATCCCTCAAACGAAATGGACGTCAATGAAAACCATGTCCACAGCACCTCACAAGACGCAGACGAAGTATTTGCCTTCCTTGACAATTTTCATGAGCATAAGGAAGCGCATGGGCTGTGATGTCGTGGACCGTCTCTTCCGCTGCATGCAAGGATCTCAATTCTCCGTTCAAGAAGTTCTGAGCAAGGCCTCGTCATCATCTACGTTGAAGAGGTATATGGATATACGCCGAAGTGATGATTTCCTCCGGAACGGCTTTGAAGTACTGGAGCTGCGAGACCAGTGCGGCGGAAAGCAATCTGTATACAGTAGGGATCCAGTTAAGGTACTGCAGGCGCAACTTCGGCTAACCTAAGATAACGATATCGCTTTGCATCCGGAAGAAGGCGCCAGTCGAAACAGTGCTGTATCTTCAGACTTGGGAAAAAGAGCAGTTCCAGCCGTTCGGCAATGCATTGAAGGTGACCTAGATGAGACTGTGTCGTGGCATGGTCCGGAGGGGGATGGCGACGAATCTTTTGTTGGTTTATTGCAATGTTATAGCGACAAAAGCGTCACATCCATGAAGCCTACGGGTATAACGTTCTATCCTCTGCATATCACCCTTCTGAACATTAACGAGCCCATTCGAAGAAAACTGATTGCTGCCGGCGATACGATAGTGGCTTTCCTTCCCGCAGATCGAATTAATGAGATAGAACCCGTCCGAGACCTTGACAGTGGGGATGTATCACGTGTTGTGCAAGAACAGAACAGAGTACATAAGATGGATACCCTCCACAACTCTATATCCCTCGTTCTTGACCGTTTACGTGCAACAGCCAAACGAGGATTCTCTTCCGAAACCCGTTCGGGAACACCGCTTCACTGTCACATTGCCTTTGCAAGCTACGTATCAGACATTCCCGAGGCAAAGGATCCCCTCGGAGTTCGTCACACATCTATTACCAGAGAACCCTGCTTTCGTTGCCATGTTTCATGCGGTGACTTGGGGTTGAGTCATCGGTCACGTGACCGAGGACTTACGGAAACATTGAATTTGTTGAATGAGTATGAAGAATTGATGCATTCTGCAGAACTAGAACAAATTCGCAGACCGCACCAAGCTCGATTGAAGCGGGAAGAAGCACAAATGATTCTTTCCCGAGTGTCTCTCCATCACAGGCGGCCAGTGTTTCATAACTTCCCATTTGTTGGGTTAGTCCCCGAACTCGATGTTTACAGCGCTTTTGGCTGTGAGACTATGCACTTGTTCAACCTTGGAATCTCTCGCACATTACTTCAATGTGCTTGTGATCGGCTCCGTTCTACGACGTTGCGTACGAGTTCAATGGCTGGTGGCCCACGTACGTCACGTAGCTTTTCTCAATGCCGTCTGCAAATTTTACGCAAATTGAATGCCTTCCTCAACGATTTATACATGAACCCCTTGGGACTCAAGTTGAATGTGTCATTCTCTATACATGGTGGAAGGGCTGGCCGAAATGGCTTATTTCGAGATGAAGGGATTAGCGGCATGTTGGAAGCGAAAAATTTCCATCACATTGATCAGGTTGTACCTTTCCTGGGCGTATTGCTGGATAGGTATTGCGGCGAGGAGGGTTCAGCCCCTGTGACTACTTGTCTAGTTAGTTACGTCATGTTGAAACAACGCGTACTTCGTTCCAGGCGGAAAATATGCTGGACGGACGAACTCATAAGTCGCGTGACCGAGGACTTGAAAATTCTGAAGGAGAAGACCGCCGCAGTATTTGAAGAGTACCACCCGTCCCATCTGAAAACACTGAAATGGCACTTGTTGGACCATATCCCGGACGACCTTCGCCGTGTGGGAGCTTTGGAGATTTGTGATGCAGGAATGTATGAGTACGCCCACATTTTGAGTAAGAGAGGATACAGGCAAGGTTCAAAACGAAGAAGGAGTGCTGTATTCGAGACCGTGCAACGGATGCCACCGTTATCTGTTGACGCCCCACAACTGCCACGCCCTATCCTTAACCCGAGAAGAGTTGCTGCCGCCAATGCGGATACAGCATATCTGATCACTGACGGGACGCAACTTTCAATATAAGACTTAAAAGAAATGGTGCGGACAGTATCCTCTGAATCCTACCCCGAGTCTGCAGAATGCGATCCTGCACATAAGAAGATCTTGACGTCCTTGGATTGGATGGTTTTAAGCAACTACATGTCGTGCTACAGGAGCATCTAAGCGATGTATGGGGAATGCCTCCGGAAGACCACCACCTTTCCCGGTTTACATTCTTGCGATCTGGCTACATATCTGGTTACGACATACCGAGCATGACCGACGTTAGCAATGAAACAAGAACTGCTTCAATAGAGAACACACATCATCGCCTTTCACAAAAGATTGTGTGTTGTTCGTCTTATTATAACTCATCAGTGCCCCGACGAGACATCGTCATGATTGATTCCGGGGTAGGTCATGCACATCATCGCATGTCAGTTTGGTTCGGTCGTTTGATGGCCCTAATAAGAATAGGCACTACCAATGCTTCAGGAAGACGTACAGGTCCATGCGCAGAGCA
The DNA here is from genome assembly GCA_032358295.1 of Pterothamnion heteromorphum. NCBI lineage: Eukaryota > Rhodophyta > Florideophyceae > Ceramiales > Ceramiaceae > Pterothamnion > Pterothamnion heteromorphum. The sequence goes on along the minus strand of JAULBV010253479.1, from coordinate 153 downwards.
CAGCACAGGTCTAGCAGGATGGGGCCACACGCAGCACAAAACACGACACGTTCTATTACATATACGCAATGGATTGTATCGGTCATGAGCAATGTGTGGTATTGGTTAGTACCGCAATAGGTCACCAAAGCCGTATGCAACGTTTTCTTCTAC
>JAULBV010253368.1:0-11502 GCA_032358295.1 Pterothamnion heteromorphum | reverse complement strand
TCATACCAGCGGCGATCCTACCTTTTACTCTGGAGACCACGTCACGGTATATGTCGGTGACGTGGTCCGGAGAGATCTGAGGGTGAGAGCGCTGTGGAGGCGGATCTGGCACGCAACGTGTCTACACAGCAGAGGCCTGCCCTTGCCACGTAGGTTGCCCGAGGCGCTTGGAGACCGGGAGACTGGGCCAATCGATATTGGCGACGCGCGGATCTCGGCGGTTGGGCACTGTGGGCACGTGCCCGCTTACACACGCGAAAAGGGCCGACAGGATGGGCCAGATGGTAAGTGCGGTGCACGCGTTGTAGTAGCCGTGCACGTGGATGTGCGCGCGTACGCACGTGGAGTGTTTTGATTGCATCTGATTGGCCATGCGTGGCCATGTGTGAACCTGTCCAAATGTAATTGGCTAGACGGGCTTTGCTCCTCGTCGCTGTGCGTTAACGTGCCACGCTGTAAATCGCAGGCACTTTCACGCTGTAATGCGCGGGCGCACTCAAGTGTGCGCTCGCTGCACCACCGTCTACCGACCGGTACGAAAGGTAAATACCCTTTACCACGGTAGTCACCGCCGAGCCCCCCCGCGCAAGCCGCGCTCATCGACAAATCCGCTCTGCCTCTCCATCCGCGACGACCTCAGCGCCCCTGCAATGCCGCTCTGTGCAGGGCCGGCATCGGCGCTGCTGCTGCACTGCCCTCCGTTCGTGGCGTGCCCCTGTGGCCGGCTTGCCTTCTCGCGCAGACCATGCTGCGCGTCCGCGCTGCTCCTCGGGGGCTCGCTCTTCGGCCGTGTCCCTGTGCCGCGTAACCAGCGCCCCGCCCGCTCCATGCGTCGCTCTGCCGCACTCACCTCTGCCGCTGATTCATCGCTCTGCCGTGCTCGTGGCCTCCGCTGTCTTCATCTGCTTCTGGCGTCCGCTGGCCCTTCGCTACGCTGTCTGTCTCCGCTCGTGGCGTACGCTTCCGCCCACCGCTCCGCCTCGCGCGCCGGGGCCCGTCGGCCTGTGCGCACGCTGCGCTCGTTGTGCGCGCAGAGGCTGCTCTGCCGCTCTCTGCAGGCCGCGTGGTTCCCACGACGTCTCGTATCTGCTTCTTCCTCGCCGTCCGGCTCTCCGTCGCGCGCCCTGACTGTGTTCTGCGGCTTTCCGCCGGCCGCGTGTGGCGCCCACCGGCCCGTACTCTCGCTGACCTGCTCGCTCGCTACTGCGCACGCGCTCAGCTGCGTGGCGGCCGTCACGCTGCAATACGGCGAGCGCGTGCCGGACCACTGGCTGTCGCGCCATTGTGTGCAACCCGAAAGCGGCGGTCATTGCGGTGGAGGGCGCGAACGGCTGGGACGGGAGGGACGGACTTGCATGCGTGGGAACAGGTGCAGCAGTTCGACTTCACTTGCCTCTGCACCTGCGTGGCATCTAGGCAGCACTGCTGTTCCGCGCGATCCACCCCGCCCTCTTGCATGTCGCGCACGTCAACGAAAAACCCCGCGTCGGCGAGGCCGTCTCGTTCGCTCCGCAACGTCTGCAGCGCGTAGGACTTACCTTGCAGCACGTCGGTCTGCAAGTACCACTCCAGCGCGTCCGCCACCACGGCCAGACGCCGCCCGGTCTCGAACGCGCGCACAACACGCGCGTGCACCTCGCGAGCCCTAGAACCACCACCAGATCGGCCAAGGCAGCGCCCAACTCGCCCGTGCGCGCCACGCAGCAAACGTCTGGGCAAACAGGTCGCCGTACACCGCGCCGCGCGTACCCAGCATAGCCGACTCGACCAACAAAAGACTGAGACGACACATTCAAAGACACGGGCGGCTGCCGTCGTTCCTTCGCGTCCACAACCACCGTCCATGCGGCGCGAACCACGGCGTTCCCGCCGTCTGGGCTGCTTTGCGCTCTACCGTGCTCAGCAGGGCGTCGCTACCGTCCGTTACGTGGATGCGCTCCGTGCGCAGTTGCTTGAAGAAGTTCGCCCAGAGCTGCGCGTCGCCATGGAGCAGATACGCGAGCAGTTTGCCTGAGCAGGGCACGCACCGCGTCGAACGGCAGAATGACCGACAGATGAAGAATGGCCGCGAAGTGTCGCGTCTGCGTCGTCCTCGCCGTCCGGCGCGCCCTCACGCTCCCGCTTGTCGCGCGCATTGTCGGATGGTGTACCGCGCCCGGCCAGCGGCGGGTGCCGCCAAGCAGCGCGTTGGCGTTCGTACGCCCAGACCGCGCAGCATGCCAAGGCCGTTGAACAAGCGTACGCGGCGCACACTGCCAGCACAAACAGTATGCGGTCATGTGCAGTGCTGATTCGGGCCATGGCACCACGTGCATGGGCGAGGTGCAGCTTCCCGACCGCTTCCCACAGCACGATTGCGCGCCGGTGCGCACGTTACCCCCGCCGCCCCGCATGGCAGGTGGCGCAGTCCACACACACACGCGCACGACATCCTCGGGCGTTGGAAACACACCCGCATCGCCAGCACTGTCGCCGCCCGCGTCGTCGGCCACGGAGCCCGCGGGTGCGGCCGTTATCCGCGGCCGCCATCGCCAGCGGCGCGCCGCTTTCCCATGGCCACGATCTCTCCCGGCGCGACGCGCAGGCTCCACGCGGGGGCGCACAACGCAATGCGCGGCGACAACCACAGCTCGACGAAGAACCCGGAAACCTCGCGCTCGGCACACACCTCGCCGTCCATGTAGTCGAACTGCTTGGCGCTCGTCGTGCGCTTGTCCGACTGGCAGTAGCATGACAATGCCATGACACGTCGGATGCAAGCCATTAGGGCTGGGCGTCCTGTTTCGGGAACCCCTGGCTGGCCAAACAGTCGGTTGCGGCTGCGCACTAGGTTCGGGCCGAAGCAGCGGCACGTCTCCGCCGGGATGCCGGGCGGACTGTAGAACCCGAGGTAGCCGTCCGGCGCTCAGAGGCATTGGCGCGACGGCTAGCAACTCGAAGAGCACGTCATTCAGCGCTCGCCCGAAAGGGTCGAGCTGGTATTCGGCCCCGCGCGCTGGCGCGGAGCTGGGCGCGAGCGCGAACGAGAGCGAGATCGCGACGACGAGCTTGGGCATGGCGGAGGAGCGGGAGGTGGGCGCGGCGCGGCGGGGGTGGCGAACGGGACGGGGAGGCGGGAGGCGGCCGTACGGGCGGCTGGACAGCGGTGAACAGAGGCGCCATGGACAGGCACAGGGGAGAGAAGGCCGGACGGTTCTTGTGATCGACCCGTGTATATTTTCGTACGAGAAAATCCTAGAACCGTCTCCGACAAATATATATATATTCCACGGGTGGTGCTGCTCTACTTTACTCAAGGTGCCCCAGCCTGTGCGTCTGAATTTAATGTTCATTATTTTTAAATAATTTATTTAATTTGACATGGCCACCACGTCCGTCTATTTATTCATTCATTGAATTCATCGCGTACACGTGGGGCCGGCCCGCCGCCCGATTATCGTCGTCGTGTCTGACCTGAGTTGGCACGGTCGCGATGCTGCTCTATCTCTCTCTCTCTAGCGCCGCTCTGCCTGCCCTCTCTGCCGGCCCGGGATCGGTTCTGTGATCGCTCGCCGCCACTGTGCTGCGCCCCAGCAACGCTGGTCACGCCAACACAACCGCGGGAGTCGATCCCTAACGGCTCCTGCAATTCGTCGCACCCGCCTTCGATCGCGGCGCTCGTTGCGTACGCCGTCGTCATCGCACCAACGCCACCGTCGCTTGTTGCGCCCGCTGACGTCTTGGTCTCAGTCGTTGCGTCCGCTGCGGGTAGATTCTGTGCACTCTACAGGCAGTGCCTTCTGTATTGGCGCGCCGCTCTTGCTTCTCTCCGTGCTGCGCCTCGCTCGCTCGCCTTGGGCGTGACCCAGCTTCGCGCCGCGTCGCACTGCGCGACTACGCGATGGTGCGCGCGGAAGACCACGGGCGCGCCATGCGGCCGTTGGCACAGTTGTGCAGTGCACGTCCACGCAAACGGCGTCTTCGCGCGGTGGCGACCCACCGCGTTCTGTGCGGAATGCCCGCCCCATCGGCATGAGCGCGAGCGAGGGCACGAGCGCGACGAAGAGCTGCGCATCTCACAGGCGCCAGCGGTGGGCGCGGCGCGGCAGAAACAGCGACCGGGACGGGGAGTCGGGAGGCGGCGGGAACCGTGGCTGGACAGCGGCGAGCAGAGGCAGCATGGACATGGGCACATGACGCGGGGTCGGCCGCGCTGATCTGGGTGCGGCCGACCAGCGTGCAGCGACGGAGCCGTTCGTCAGGATTGGTGTAGCAGAGCTCTACGCGCGCAAGCGCGACCGGGCGCGCGCGCCCGGTCCATCAAGCCCAACGACTCCTTCTGCCGCGGCACGCGCTCTACCAGCCCGTCGCCGCCCGCGCCCTCATCACCGCCGTCGCTGTCACGCATGTGCGCGCGGGATCCACCCGCCGCAACGGCCGCGTCCAGCTGCACCGCCGCTTCCTCGGCCTGTCACCTGCATGAGCGCGCGCATGTCGGGCGCGGGCGACGGCGGCGTGCAAGACACGTCGGGCGGGTGCGCTGCGGCGCGCAGCGCGCTCAGACTGTCGGCAAACGTGTGGCCGACGGCTCGAATGCGGTCCGGCGACGAGCTGCGCGGCGACGCGGACGCGTCGGGCAGCGACTACGCGGCGGAGACGGGCGTACAGAGCGCGGTGGCGACTGCGTCCGAGACGTCGGCGAGCATGCCGGCTGGCGCGGGGCGCATACGGGAGCGGGGCGGAGGGCAGTCCGACGGGTGTTGGCCACGCGCGCCGGCGCGTCGCCGAGCGCGAGAACATGCGCGTCGTCGCGACGACGAGCGTGCGCATGGAGGAGGCGTGGGAGGTGGGCTCGGCGCGACGGCGGCGGCGACCGAGACCGGGAGGCGGTAGGCGGCGGTACGGGCTACTGGACAGCGGCGGAGAGAGGCGCCATGGTCATGGGCACAGGGGAGAGGATGCCGGACGAGGAGCGCGCGGGAGTTGGTGCAGGCTACCCGTGTTTATTTTCGTACGAGAAATATCCTATTTATTAAAAACATACGTCTCCGCCACAATATATTTCACTGGTGGAGATGCTCTACTATTCTCAAGGTGCCCCAACCTGTGCGCCTGCATTTCAAGTTTTATTATTTTAATATAATATATTTAATTTTACATGGCCACCACGTCCGTCAATTTTATTTCTCAACGCATTCATCGCCGTACACGTGGAGCCGGCCCACCGGCCGTTATTCTTCGTCGCATCTGAACGGACTTTGCCCGGTCGCTCTGCTGCGCTATGTTTCGCCGCTCTGCCTGCGATCTGTGCCGGCCCTGAGCGTTCGCTGCTGTTTTTCCTCCCCTCGCCGCCACTCGGCTGTGCCGCTGTATCGCCTCTGTCGTGCCCCCTGTCAGAGTCGCACACCTGAAAGCGGCGACCAAAGTCACCACCGCGCAAGTTCCGCCACCGTCGATCGCCGTCGTACGACACTCAACCATGCATCAATGCTGCGCTCCATCCACCACCGCGCAAGTTCAGCAACCGTCGATCGCCATCATACGACAATCCACCAAGGATATATGCCGCGCTCGATCCACCACCGCGCAAGTTCAGCCACCAGCAATCTCCGTCGTACGACAATCAACCATGTATCAATGCCGCGCTCCATCCACCACCGCGCGAGTTTAGCAACCGTCGATCGCCGTCGTAGGACACTCAACCTTGCATGAATGCCGCGCTTGATCCACCACCGCGCAAGTTCAGCAACCATGGATCGCCGTCGCACGACACTCAACCATGCATGACTGCCGCGCTCGATCCACCACCGCGCAAGTTGAGCCACCTTCTAGCGCCGTCGTACGACACTTACTCATGCATGAATGCCGCACGCGATCGACCACCCGCAAGTTCAGCAACCGTCTATCGCCTTATCACGACAATCAACAATGCATGAATGCCGCGCTCGAGCCACCACCGCTCAACGCCAAACGACAATAGAGCGTCGTCGTACGACACTCAACCATGTGGGAGCGCGCCCGATCCACCACCGCGCATGTTCATCCACCGTCGATCGCCGTCGTACGACACTTAACCATGCATCAATGACGCGCCGGATCGACCACCGCGCAATTTCAGCAACCGTCTATCGCCGTCGTACGACAATCAAACATGCGTGAATGCCGCGCTCGATCCACCACCGCTCAACGCCAAACGACAATGGAGCATCTTCGTACGACACTCAACCATTTGAAAGCGCGCCCGATCCACAACTGTGCAAGTTCAGCCACCGTCCGTCGCCGTCGTACGATACTCAACCATGCACGAATGCCGCGCCCGATCCACCACCGCGCAAGGTCAGCGACCGTGGATCTTCGTTGTAGGACACTGAACCATGCATAAATGCCGCATCCGATCCAACACCACGCAACGTCAGCGAACAAGGATCTGAGTCGTACGAGATACAACTATGCATGATTGACCCGTCCGATCCCCCACCATGCAACGTCAGCGACCAAGGATCGTAGTCGTACGACCCTCAACCATGCATGAATACCGCGCCCGATCTACGACAGCGCAATTTCAAGGACATTGTATCGTCGTCGTACGACACGCAATCATGCATGAATGCCGCACCCAATCCACCATTACGCAACGTTCGTGGCCATGGATTGTCGACGTACGACACACAACCATGCATGACTGTCGCGCCCAATTCACCACCCCGAAAGTTCAGCAACATGGATCGCCGTCGTACGACACTCAACCTCGTATGAAAGCAGCCACCAAAGCCAGCACAGCACAACTTCAACGCCCATGGATCGCCGTAGTACGACACTCAACCACGCGTGCACGCAACGAACACACCACCACATGTATTCAGCTTGCAACAAGGCAATGGGACGTGGACCACAGGTGCTTTCTTAGCGTGATGTCCTTCACGGACGACGAATCGAACGTAGACAGGTTGAAAATGCCACCGAATGACCGTAAGGTGTTTGGTCTCACATGGAGTGCGGACAAGCGGTACGCGGGTCTAGCGCTACCTGGTCCGAATATCCGGCGCGTTGAGGCCGTGATCGGTGCACTTGTCGTCCGTATCCCAACTGTCACTGTCTTTGGAGAGGTAATAAGCCAGGAATTACTGCGACGTACGTCAGGGAGTAGAGCGACTCGTTTTGCTAGTTACAGAACGTCGACGTAAAGTGTGAATGGATGGAACGTTGCGTAGAGACCGCACTATACAGAGTAGTATAAGTCAGTGAAGGGATATAGCGCGCCTAACAGCTTAAGGTGTTAAGTAAATTAATTAATTACTTCATTAACTTCTATACCATACCCATGCCATCAGATGACGTCTGATGGTACCGTACCAATAAAGAAATGTCCGTTTCGTGGTACCTTACTACTACTATCAACATCCATTTACTGGTACCGTACCACCAACATTTGCATTAAAATGGAATACGAATCCTGGTACCGTACCACTGAAAGTCATAGTGAACCATTGTTTATAGTGGTACCATACACCACTACTTTCGGTGGTACGGTACGTCCGAACGACCGTACCGTACCACCTTTATACTAGGTGGTACCGTACCAGAAAATAGACACGTTTTCGGGTGTCTATTTGGTGGTACTGTACCACGTATGGTCGTAGTGTACCACCATAATAAGGTACCACTAAATTTAATGGACCGTACCACTAAATTTAGTGGTACACTAAAATTTTACCACGCAGTGCATAAAAGCAACCGGTTAGAAAGGACCACGTGACTTCCTTGTGGTGCTTTCTTCCATTGTGTGGCGATACTTCTCAGCTCCCTGAGTGTTCGCAGCCGCAGTAATGCATAAGCATGGGCTGACATCTTTTTGAAGTTCATCGACTGTGGTTGCATTTGATCTTCCTCTTCCATAGCTCCCGCGTCAACTGGTGCACTAGCATATTGTGAATGAAGCACAACGGGTGCAGTTTCATGCTGCGAACGGCGAACGGGAACGTCGTCATCAAGGATTGGTGATGCAGAGGCACCGGCACCGTTACTCATAATGTGTATACCACAACAATACGAAAACGATATGAAAGTTCTTTATTATGCGCTGGTAAAATAGAGCGGACGATATGTGCGGATTAACTCTTTTCCTGTGGCAAGGAGCCCGGGGCGTACAGAGGTGTGCCGACAGGCAATGAGCACATGTGCTCATCCGTCTCTCCGCAGCGCGCTCTTTGTCCTCCCGGCCTCTGTACCTGCAGGTACAGAGGCCGGAAGGACAGGGGTCCGGTAGTGTTCACTGCGGTGCCACGGCACGGGAGAGCGATGAGGCACAGAATCGAAGGGCCGGTGCACTATGCGCGGGTGCCAGGAAAGAAGTCCGTGGAATACGATGCACAGGACCCAGAGGAGCCAGACAGATAGAACGAACGACGGGAACCAGGTGCTACCGCGGTAGCCCAGGTTGGGGATGCGACGGGCAGTTTCGTGAAGCTAGCGCCACGGAGCCGCGCGCCCCGCCCTGAACCTTCCTGCACCCGGGAAGATGGGCCCGTAATCGAAACCACCCCCGCGCCGCAATGGGGCACACTACATGGCATGTTGTTGGGCGACCTTGACCCGGCCGGCGCGCTGGTCGCCGACGTACCGCACCTGGTGTCCGACCTGCGCGCGAACACTAACTCGCTACGCTCGGCCACGGCACATCTCCGCAAATCTCCTCAAGGCCCCGACCGCGGACTCCGCCCTCCCGCGTCTGCCCGCGCTATACGCGCGCAAGCACCGTACGGCGGCCGCCGCGGCCACACTCGCCTCTTCTACCTTGCGGCCGCGTTTTGACAACGCACATCTGGCCACTGCGCTGGCCGACCTCCGCGGCGCGCCGGCCACCGCGCTGGAAGCGGAGTGTTCGGCCGTGCACACGCCGGCCGCGATTGACTCGCTGCTTGCGCATGCCACGCCTGCGCGCTTTTTCGCGCCGTCCCCGCCCACGCTGCTGGCGCCGATCGTGCGCGAAGCGCCGGCCCAGATGCAAATGCATGCCACGGGGTCGCCGGTGGACGCCGTGCTGGCGGAGCGTCGCGAGCTTGTCTCGGATATTCACGCGTTGTGCAATGACGTGAACACCATCTTCGTCGAGCTGGATGGTATGCCGTCCGAGCAGGGCGCGCACGTCGATGCGTATTTTCTTCTCATGGTCACGTTCTTCGACAAAGCGATGGACATCGCTCCACCTTGCATCCATTGACGTCGCTCTCGCTGCAAGTCAACCTCAGCTTCACTTTTCAACGTTTGCCCTGGCCCGTGGCGCCTCGGGCCGCCCTTCGGTTCGTCATGCCGACACGGAGGCGCGCAATGCACGTTACATTTTGCGTCTGAAACAATTGGCATGGACAGTGCGTGTCCTGCTGACGTGTACCGCGCAGGCCGAAATCTTCTCAACATGGACGTTCAGCACGCCAAAGGCCGAGCATCACCGCCCTCGATGTCTTCTTCCTCATCGTGACCATGGCCCTGCCTACCCGCCATTGAATGGCGACGACGAATGACGTCCCGTGAAGAATTTCTTCACAGCACGTCCTTCGTCGTCGCCATCTGCGTCCATCGCAGTCTGCAAGCCACGTATGGACAATCGGCCATGTGTCATGCTCTTCAACATTGTTGAGGACCGGTTCTGAAGAGCCAATTCAACATTTCTATGCACATGTCCATGTTCATGGACATGATTTCCGTTATGAAAGTTGCGTGCACAACGCAGATCCCGAGCCACGGTCAGTGCTGCCCACGTTCCGTGAGCGGTCATCGCATGTTCCGCCGGCAATTGGCGCGGATCGTACACGTCATTCAAACTTTTCGGCGTGAGCGACCTGTTCTATCTTCTCGGGCCACCTACCGCCGGCAGACGCCGACCGCACTGCATGGTAATTTCTAACATATTACTTGGTCCAGCACACCCTTTTCGTTGGTAGCACTACCACGATAATCGTTTACTGAACCATTACATTTGGTAAGATCTATAACCAACATACCATTGTTTTCTGCAACACAGTGCAGTGGTAGTGTTCCGATGCAATATACTACGGTTCCAATGTTTTGTATGGTAACGGTAAACACAAGGTATGGAAACCAACGGTTTTCAATTGTGTAACCAACATATATTGTCGAAGCTACCACTCTGGTACTGTTTTGGAAGTATGTAACCAATACAATATGTTGGTAACCCAATACATTCTATTAAGAATACGCACATGTACCACGGAAATACTTGGAACAAACCAAAGGTTTTAATGCAGCCCGTTGGATACGTAACGGAAAACCGATGGAATTGCCCAGAGATAACATGGTTTTCCTGTTATGTTACGTAAGGATATGCTGGGCCCAACCACGACATACATCCGTAACGCGCGTAGACATTCACTAGTCCCCTACCATTGTAAAATACAGTGCAATAATAGTGTGTTGAAGGATGGATGTGTCTGTACCATATAATGTCATGGTTTCCTGGTACGATCCCATCACATAGTATTGGTCCAATCCAATACATTCGCAGGGTTCATACTTACGGTGCCTGTGGGACTTAGTGATCTTCTACCACTACAGAACTCGGTAACGTGCTGTGGGCCTTAACGTATTACATGGGCCGCTACTATTCAGATACATGGTTTTCCGCCACGGTTCTACTCAAAGTACCGGTGCCGTACCATAGAAAATGAGTATTGTCTGCTTCAACATCCAGTAGAATTGGTGGTCCAAGACCAAGGTTTGGGACGGACACTTTGTGTGCAGAACCAAGTATTTGTGAGGTGTACTACTACGGATATGTATTGTTCCCCTGTAAGTAACCAAGGCAGGCTGTGGTACCGTACCACATATTTGGATGGTTGGTTATGTACGTCCCTATAGGGATCTATGGTAAGGAACGATTAGAAAGAGTGGCGACCATAAACGGTTTCCGTACCGTCTTGCAGTACTGAACCGACCATTCAGATGGAGTGTGTTGCCCTACCCATCGGAAGTAATAGGCACCATGCACATTAAGTATTGGTTTCGAAAGTAACGAACGAAAGAGTTCGATAGTAGTTCACCACGATTTCGTTGATGTATTCGTAGTGTTCCAACATGTATGTTAGTATTTAACATAATGAGCGTTGGAAACAATACATGGTTCGCGCTACTTGCTTTGGTGCCCTCTAATTAATTATGTAGTTCAGTACCGCTATATGCGCTTATATACTTGGGCCAATACATTCAAATCGTATAAAATTCTAGGAAACGTCCCACTTTCCTGGTCGTTCACCCATGTTCCACCTGTACCCACGCGCAGGGCACGCCACCGTCTCTCGTACTAACCCATGTGTGGTGGATACCCTTCCTTCCGGCCAAGAACTGTGTAACTCCCTCCCTGCAATGCTGTGGTGCTGTGCTTTGCAATGTTGTTCATCCGGCGGAAGTGGCAATCCTTATCACATCGATGGATAAGTGCAACACGGCGTACGCCACGTCCCAGTTCAATGACCTGAACAATGCTCCCGGATGCAGTCCGCCCTCCAT
>JAULBV010253257.1:0-11507 GCA_032358295.1 Pterothamnion heteromorphum | reverse complement strand
TAAAAGTTATTTAAGTTTTAAATAAGTAGATATAGATATAATATAAACATAATTATTAAATGAATACTCAGTAATAATTACCATTGTAACTATTTTATCTTGAGCTCATTCTATTTCCAAAACTTCCGCTATTTCTTATATTGTTGGATGCTCCATTTTTACTTATTTCCATTCTCTACCTTTATTTATAGTTAAATGATGTCACTTTGTTTTCGAATGGTATTGGACATTTTAGAAGAGTTTATGTTGTAAGGGTTGATCAAGATGAAAAAATAAGTATCCCATTTAAGCGTGACAACATAGGAGATGTTGCTGCATCTCTTCAGATTTTTGGGAAAGTAAAGATTGTTACTCCACCTTCTTTTACGCCTTCTAATTCTAATGCCACTTCTTTAGTAATATCTCAAGATGAAGCTCTTAAAAGTTTGTTGAGAGGTTTAAGTGGTTCTGAAATTCTCCTAAAACAAAACAATATGGTGATTACAGAATGTAAATTGCTAGGTTTAGACATAGAAACTTATCAAAGCAATCAAACGTCCATCGATAAAGATTTCATAATTATCTTAGATAATTATGATAATGTTAAAAGGTTTGCTCTTACAGACATTACTGGCGTTGAATTTACAGAAGAAAGTGTGAAAACTGAAATTCAAAAAGCTCTTAAAAATAATTTTCAAAGAATCAAACCAGATTCTACTTTGCTTGACATCTCTCTCACAACTTTAGAAGGTGAGACAGAAGAAAAAGATGCAATTATTCAGTACACAATTCCAGTTGCAGCTTGGAAAATGCGATATGCAATTCGTCAAGAAGGCGATAAGTTTTCCATAGAAGGTGCAGCTATCATAGACAACAATACTGATGAAGATTGGGATAATTTTAGAATATCAGTAGTGACTGGAAATCCAATATCATTCAGTACTGATATTGCAAATGTTGTCGTTCCTACTAGAAAGATGATTCGATTAGTCGATACTAATACTTTAAGCAATGTTGATGTCCAAGAAGGTTACGCTGAATCAGGTTTAGAAGCAGTGTATTCACCAGCAGTGGCTACTAGATCTATGGGTGCTAGATCTATGAGTCCAAAATCTAGTGTAGCTAATTATGCTAGTTTTGGATTGGAAAGTGGAGGAACTTTTGATTGTAGCTCTGATATGATTGCAGAAGCTCCTGGTGTTGACAGTAAAGACGTAGGAGATTTTTGCATCTTTACTGCTAAAGAGCCAATGACTATTTTGGCTCGTAAGAGTGCGATTGTTCCTATGTTTTCAGTTCCTTTGTCTAAAGCTGGAGTGCTTTTGCTGTATAAGGAAAGTAGCAATTCTCGTCGGCCTTATCGTGCTGTTAAGTTTGTTAATGAAACTCCATATAGCTTAGGAAGGGGCAAAACCATTATTTATAATGATGGAGTTTTCTCAGGAGAATGTGTTTTAGAAAATACAAAACCTGGAGAAAACCGTATGCTTCCTCATTGTTTGGAAAATGGGGTAAAAATAGTTAAAGAGTTGAAATCTTCAGAAGCTAGAAACAACTCCATTAGCGTTTCTAAAAATGTGATTATAAATAACTACTTATATACAGCTAAAACCGCTTATGTAGTTGAAAATAAAAAAGATGAGTCTTTTAAGTTGGCTATCGAACATTCAAATCAAATTTCCAGAACAAATGTTGAAGTTAATTTTGAAGGTGCAGAAATAGTAGAAAAGGAAAGGCTTGTAGATGGTAATGGTTATAGAATTTATTTGAATTTAAAACCAAAGGAATCTTTAACCATTACTGTTACTGAAAAGCATTTAGAAGCTAGTAGTATTACAATTAATGGGTTTAAATCATTTCAATCTAGCATTGGCGATATCTATAAAGATGTTTGTGAAGATAAGAATGTTAAGGCTGCAATAGACATTCAGAAAGAAATTGATGATCTTGCAGTTACTTCAAGTGACGTTGATGTTCGTCGTAAAGAATTGGAAGCTCAAGTAAATAGAATAAGGCAAAATGTTTCTGCTACACAAAGTGTGGCGAACAATAGCACTGTTGCTACTTGGGTTAAGGATCTAGATGATTCAGAAAAAGAAATTAGATCTTTGGATGAGAAATTGTCTAAAATACGAATTGACAATAAAAATTTGCTATCAAAGATGTCTTATGCTCTTCAAAGCATAGTTTTTGACTGGAAGCTTAAAGACTAGATAAGTTGTTAGATCTATATTCGTATAAAGCCCAGCTTGAAAAAGCTGGGCTTTTTTTTTGGAATTGTTCATTCATAACTATTTTAAGTATTATGAGTGAAGATAATGTTGAGCAAAGTTCTGCTCCAAAAAATTTTGTTTTAAGTTGTCCTAATTGTCGCTGGTCACGTACCTCATCTGGTATTACCAAGGATTTAGCTGATCTCATTTATATTAAACCCACATGTCAAGGTTGCGGTAAAATTAAGAAGTATCGTTGTCCTAAATGTGGTGGAGCTTGTCCTTTGAAGAGAATTAAAGGTAATGCATGATTAACTTTGTGCCACCACTAGCTATCTTTGAACCGAAGAAGAAATTTGGAATTTTTGATGATCCAATTTTAGATTCTGTAAAGTTTACGGTTCATAAATACAATAATCGTCCAAAGCCTGTTTTAAAAAGCAGGATTAAGATTATTTCTTGCTTTTCTGAATTTGGCTGTGAGACTATTGGATGTATGTATTGCATTCCAAGGTTGATGAAAGTTTATCCAGGTCAATATTCAATTGCTATGGGTTGGTATGGCAGAGAGTATTTGTATCGTCATCTTGTAGATGAATTTTGGGAAATAGATGAAGAGTTTATGTTTCTTAAAGAGTATTCAAGAGCTTTTCATCATGTGTCGATTAATTTAAAAAAAATAGAACGTGCTGCTGCTCAATTTGGAGATGTAGTTCCTTCTGCTGTATTGGGCAAATATACAGTTTCCAATGTTTGTCGCACATGTGGTAAATTCTGGTATGAATGGAGAATTAAACAAGAAAAATGTCCTGCTTGTAGTAGTACTTATTTGACCAGATCGGTTCTTACAGATATAGCTAATTACAAGTCTCAAGTTAGAAATATTCCAAGACCTTCAAAAGATGTTATAGATTGGGCAAAAAATTTGATTAAACCTAATTCTGTTGGCATTTTTGCTAGAAATAGGAAAACATATGGTAGAAACTTGCCTTCTGAATTTTATATCAAATTGATATCGTTACTAGAAAGTATGGGTTACAACATTGTTTGGTTGGGAGAAAAGTCTAGTACATTGCCTTGTCCCGTTAATCATATTGTAGATTTTTCTAGATTGGATGATTCTAGAGATTTAGAGAAGACTTTAGCTATTATTTCTAGCTTGGAATTTACTATTCAATTTTGGACAGCTTCTACTAGGTTATCTAGCATAATGAGAGTTCCTTTTATTATTTTTGAGAGTCCAGAGCAAATATATTCATCAAAATCAGGTTTAATGTCTGCTCAAGAAGGTAAAAGGCTAGAATTGGTTAATTGTGGTAATAAAAAAGTTGTTTTATCTCATTATTTCAGCGTCTTAGAGAATCAAGACAAGGCTATTGACATTGTTAAAGATGCTGTTAATGAAATGAAGGCTGGCAATTGGGGTGATATTATAGGTCTTGTAGAAGATGTTGAATTCACTAAGAAAATACAAAAAGAATTTTATGAGATGTTAACTTAAAAATGAATGAAATAGCAGAATATGTCAAAAGAGTCGCTAAAAGAACTGGTTTTAATAGAGATTTTTATTTAGAGAAGAATTTACCTAGTGAACCTAAAAATATATTGGCTATTCCATTTTTTGGAGATTTAAGGTCAACTTTTGCATTTTCATCTTTAATTCTTAATAATTACAAGAAACATAATCCTGAAAAATACTTAATATTATGTTCTTGGCCAGGATTTCAATGCTTTTTTCCATATGTTGATGAATATTGGTCAATAGAAGATGATTTTTTAAATAAAAGTGTTGCAATAAATGCTAATAACTTCTATAATAACTCTGACAACGTATCAGAAATTGGAAGAAGTTTGTTAGAAGCCTTTAATATCTTTACAATAAAAGATATTAAAGAGTATTATAATAAAGGTTTTACAAAGTTATTTTGGGATAGTTTTGGTAGTATCAGTAGATTTTTGCCTGAGGTGCCATCAAGTAATTTAATATCTAGTGCTTTTAAGCAACAGGTGTTAAGTTGTGAAGATGTAAAAATAGTTGTTTATCCAACAACTAAAATGCGTTCATGGCAAAAAAGTAGAACTGAATACGTAACTATTTCAAAAGAATTTTGGATCACCTTAATTAACAGACTTATTCAAAGTGGATATAAGCCAGTAGTTTATCAAAATCATTTTACATATGACATGTCATCTGATTTTACTGATCAATGTATTTATTTAGTAGCTAAGAATATGACAGATGTTTTAGCTGCTTTTAGGCACATAGGATTTGTTTTAGATATCCATTCTGGAATATCTAATTTAGCAATAGCTGCTCGTTGCCCTTTTCTCTCTGTCACAGAAAGAAGCATTTTTGTTGAAGGTAAAGATTATGAGATTGATGATTTGTGTTTAGACGATTTAAATCACCAATATATCTTTTCTTTTTCTACACAATTGATGGTAGGTAGTTCGGAAGAGTGGGAAATTAGTTTGATTGGCAATATCGTTAATAGATTGAAGACTTTTTTACCAACAATTGATTATAAAAAACTTCCAACAACCAATGTTAGTGATAAAATAGTTTCTTATGATAATATAAGAATTAAGAAACTTAAGAGAATAGGTGCTAATTTTATTAAAACAAACAGAACAAATAAAGGTAGGGAAGCTTAAAAATGGCTAATAAAGTAAGAGTTTCAGCTAAGCTGAAGAATAAATATAATGATCCATATAAAAATTTCAATGATATGTTTAAAGAGTTTAAACGTAGAGTAAACAATGCAGGTATTCTTGCCGATTATCGTGATCATGAATTTTATGTTAGTGAAGGTGAAAAAAGGCGAAAGAAAAAAATAGAAGCTAAGAAAAAATCTCAAATGGAAAATTTGGAGAGAAAAATTCTTGGAGGCGAGCAAGTTAAAGCTTCTGCTGGTTTAATTAAGAAAGTTATGTCCAACTTAAATAAAAAGGACACTGGAAGAAGAAACAAACAAGATGATTAAGAGGGTTTAATATGTCGAAAAATAAAAAAGTTATGAGTATTGCGATTTTGCCTGAGTTGCAAGAAGAGATTAAAAAATTCTCTAAACGCAAAGGAGCTACTACCTCTTCATATATTGGTAGTATTTTAGAGCAGGTTGTGAAATTAAATCCAGATGATGATTTAATGATCATAGGAAGGTCTATTGATGATGATGTAGTTCCAGTTATGCTTAAAATTCCCGTTGCTTTAAAAAGCAATCCAGATAAATTGAAGACTTGGATGGATGTGCAAACTGCTGGAATTGTAAAATCATTAACTAAGCATCTGTCAGAAGAAAGTGCTTGATTCAATTTTAAGTTTTTGATATTATTAAGCTTATTGAACACTCTTTCAGGTTAAAATTTTTAAAATGGGACTCAGTAAAAAACAAATTAGTGATGTGTGTTATATTAATGGTGGTGCATATCAGTGCCGTTATCTTGATGAAGAATTTGATGATCAAGAAAACATTGTCAATATTTGCAGGAAGAAATCTGTTGATAAAAATATAATTGATTTGGAAATTAGTGATTTTGTCAGCAAATGTATTAAAGAAGGCACTGATCCTATTCAGTATGATCAACCATTAGCTGATAATTGTAAAGGCTATTTGCCTTTAGTGAAAAAGCAACAAGGTTATGATATTATTTAATTAGGAGTTATTATGTTAGATTTGACAATTGTAAAAGCTAAGAATCCAGCAGTTGCTGAATTCTTAGAGAGTTGGGTTGACATGTATCAAAGGCAATATGATTTTTCTTTGCCAGAAGAACAAGCTATTTTTTATGAAGGCGTAATGGAGTTGACTAAGCATATTGCTAAAAACCTTCCATCTGCTTGCTTGAAAATATCAAATAATGCAATGGGAGTTTCTGAGTTGAACATTAGTCTTTCACCTTAGCTTTATGTTTGTTCACAAGATTTAGCACTTTTTCTTCTACATTTGTGTACATTGCTGCTTGGAAAACTGCATCTTCTAATTCAGGATTTTTCATATTGACTATCCTTTCTGTTAGTATGTTTGCAGTCTTTTCACTTAATATAGCTTGATTTCTGTAATGTAGAATTATAATTGTCGAGCATATGATTAACATTGCTCCTACTGCCATTCCTCCAGATCCAGACAAGATTTGAATCCCGCTATTTTCATTGTTTGCTTGCAAATTGGTGACTCCTTGCTGAACTTCATTTAGTTTACTATTTTGAATTTCAGCTTGGTTTTTTAATGTTCCAATTTCTCCCATGATTCCATTTTGATTGTTTTTGATTTCATCAATTTTGCCGTTTTCGTTGTCAATTTTTGGCTTAAAACGTGGCGATATCCTTTGACAACCAGAAAAAGCTACCAACATACACATCATTAATATTATTTGCTTCATTGTATCCTCCTTGAATTGATACTTATGTATTTATTCAAGGAGGGCTTGATTTTAAATTAAATTAAGTCATAATTAATCTTAATCAAGGAGGATTAATGAAATGATGCCAAAACGTGCTAAATCAGATTCTGAGAATAATTCGTATGAAAGTAAAAGTCCATTAGACATTAAGAAATTTGCCATTGATTGTATATTGACTTATTTTGAGGATAAGCATTGGTACATTGGTGGCAAAATACCAGAAAGCGAATTGTTGTCAAAAGATAGTATTAAAACTGTTTTAAAGACTCAATTTGATGAAGAGACTTTCAGTTTCATTCATGAGGTTTGTTTGCCTAAAATTGCTCAAGATCCAACTTATAAAGAGTCTATTCCTTGGACAATAGTTTGTTTAATAAGCATGTTGTCGGAGATGGGTAGGTTATGCATTCCTAAATATTGTCAGCCAGGGATTATTTTGCTTTATTTTAAATTTTGTAAAGGTGTTAAGATTCCTAATCCTCCATTAGATTAATTATGAAAGATTCTGAGTTAATATCAGGGGAATTTTTTGAGATCGAAATTCCTAATGACAAGAAGTATCTTATTAAGTATTTCGATACGGAAATTCAAAAGATATTTTTAAAATATTACATTGTCTTTGGTAGTATAAAGAATTTCTCAGAGCATACAGGTCGAATTTGCAGTCGATCTCTTTTGATAAGATTGAGGGATCGCTATCTTAATTTAAATAAAATTTATGAAGAAGCTAAAAAAAGCCTTACTGAAGAAGGGTTAGAAACTGTTTTTTTGATTGAAAGTGGCAAATTTCTATTGACAAGATTGAATAAAAAGTGAAAAATGACATCTTAACCAAGGAAGGGTTATTTTCATGGATTGCTTAAAAATAAAAAAAATGATCAACAAAGCTTCTTCTTATTTAGGAATGCTTCAAGAGGCAAGGATGAGATGTCTTTTATTGAAGCAAAAAATAAAGAAGATAGATTCTGAAGATTTATCTGGATTTAATATGGAATTAAAGAAAATAAAGTCTGACATCTATAAATATTCTCGTAAATTAAAGATGGTATACGAGGAAATTAAAGATAATGAACTGCAATTTGAAGGAAAATGAAGACACCCCTGACTACTCATTTGATAAATTTGTAAAAATGAGTCAAGATTTGGGGGATGATGTCAATAGAATTGTTAAAGGCGGGAAAGATCAAGAAGATAAATTGGATCAAGATAAAGAAGATAAAGAAGAAAAAGATAAAGAAGAAAAAGACGCTAAGGTTCAAGTAGATGATAAAGATGATGAAGTCAAATCTGCTTGGAGCAATTTTAAAGATATTAAAGATAAGTCTACTTTAGATTCTAAGCCTAAAGATAAACCTGTTTTAGATTCTAAGCCTAAAGATAAAGATAAATCCGATTCAAATTGGGATAAATTTAAAGATAAGAAAGCGACAGTTTAAGGCAATATGTTAAATCATTCATTAGACTTGCCAGAAAATTTAGATGAGTTTTTTTCTAGAGATGTCAAACTTATAAGAAAAGAGCTTGTGTTCACACAAGAAGATTGTGGTTCAGAAATTATAGCAGTTGCAGTTAATTGCGATCCTGCTAAAAATATAATATCAGAAATATATTCTGAGTATGGTGAATCTATCAGTCGTGAATCGCACAATGTTGTTAGAGATACATATCATATTTATTGTTGCGATCATTTCAATGTTGGCAAAATTCCTATAAATTATAGAGTTTCTATCAATAAAGTTGATTGGGAAGTTAACATTCCATTGCCTTTTAGTCTAATAAAAAAGTATTTAACTAAAGAACAATTGCTCGATTTCAACAAATGGTTTAAGCCATATGATTCTAGTGATTACTTTATTAAGTTCATACAATTTGTAAATGTGTATTAAAATGACTCAAAAAACATTGCCTCGCATTACTCCTAGTAGAGATGAAAAGTATATGGGGCTAGCATGGATAAATGCTAGTTTTTCTAAAGATCCGAATACTCAAGTTGGATCTGTCTTAGTCAGTAGAGATAATCACATTTTAGGTTCTGGGTACAATGGTCCTCCTAGAAACATATCTGATGAACTAGTGACTTGGGATAGGCCAAGTAAAGATAGTTTAGAGATTCTTTCTAAGTATGATTTAATAGTACATGCTGAAATTAATGCTATGGATGAATCTTTTGAAATCGACTTAACAGGTTCTACCTTGTATGTCACAGCTATCCCTTGTCCTCAATGCATGTTGCAAATTATTAAGAAAAAAATTTATCGCATAGTTTATTGTGATTTCAAATGTGATGAAAATTCTATTTTGAAAAATGATATTTTTAGGGAAAAAACTGAGAAATTGGCTACTTTGTCAGGCGTTTCTTTAGAGAGATTTGGTGGAAATATTAATTGGTTGTTGGATTGGACTTCTAATTTAAAGAAACTAGGTGTTTTTAATGTTTAGTTTTCGTTCATAAAGTGAATAGATATTTTTATGGCGATTAAATTTAATTTAAAAACAGGCTCTTGTAGCTACGAACAAAGTTGTCTTTCTAAAGACGGTTGCCCACCATCTGGGGTTTGTCCAGACTTCGCAATAAAAAGGCATGATACAAAACCTCCTTTAAGAATATCAATGTCAGATTGTAATGGTCCTATGGACTTTACGGGTCTTGTTATTGAAGTCAATATGTGGGCTCTTTCTAAATTGAAGTCTAATTTGGCAGTAGATGCTGAATATTTTAGGTTGGCAGATGACATTGGCTTCAATCAAGTTATGGTTGGAGATGTTATTCTTGTTGATCAAGTCAGATCTCCTGAAAAAATGCTAGTTTTGGCTTTTGATGAGAAGAATAAGTTGATTAGAGTTCAACGTGGTTATGGTGGAACAAGTCCCTCAAGTTGGGATAAAGGGACCGTATTAAGAATATTTAAAATATTGAATGGCAGAGCCTATTCAGAAAATGTTCTTGATGATGTGCAGAATGTAGATGGGTCTGTAGATAGAGATGTTTTGCAAGAATCTAATTTGATTTATGATTGGCGACCAGAAGATACTTGTCTGCCAGGATGTTATTGGCTTGAATTTAAAATCATCAAAATGATTGATGTTGTTTGGTATCTTCCTGGTGGTAATTGGGTAGGTGAAAAACATCAGTATGATGGATTTTTCTATACTGGCTCAACTCACACAAGTTCTTCAGTTATCTTATCTTACAATCAAATAGAAGACAAATACATTCTTCCAAAGAGCGTTTGGAATGAAAATAATGATTATCATCTTCATTCTGATGAATATTTTACTGGAGATGTACATGATGATGGCTCTGTCATATTAAAGAAGAACAATTCTTCTTTTGATTCAGAAGCTTTATATGATGAAGATGGAATTTTTAGTGCTCAAGCTGAGCCAGTGATACCCGATTTCACACCAGATGGTTTGACTCCAATTGATTTTGCATGTATATTAGGCGAAGGAGTTGAATGGGTTAGAAGATACCCTTTATCGGGAGAAGGTTTTCTTATAAAAATAGAAAATTCTTTTACCAGTGAATAACTTACAAATTAAAAATAAACTTTAAGATAATATTAGGAGCATATATGCTTGTTTCCAACTTTTTGATTGAGAGACTAGAAAATGCTGGAATAAAGCATGTTTTTGGTGTTCCAGGCGATTATATTATTGATTTCTATAAAGAGTTGTGTGAGGGCGGTAAAATTCAAGTAATCAATAATACAGATGAAAATCATTCTGGGTTTGCAGCAGACGCTTATGCTCGTGTGAATGGGGTTGGTTGTGTTGTTGTCACTTATAGTGTTGGTGCTTCAAAGGTCATTAATGCGGTTCAGTGCGCTTATGCTGAGAGATCACCATTGATTGTGATCTCTGGAGCGCCTGGATTAAATGAAAGAAATGAGCCGTTTTTATTACACCATATGGTTCGTAATTTTAATTCACAAAAGAAGATGTTTGATGAAATCACTTGTGCTTCTATAGTTTTGGATAACGCTGTTACAGCCGGTTATCAAATAGATTCTGCTATAGAAGCCATGCATCATTATAAAAGACCTATTTACATTGAATTGCCAAGAGACGTTGCTAAGCAATCAATTAGTTATGATGTTTATAAAGTTGGAACTCCTAAACAATCCTCTACTGATTTAGAGAACTTAGAAGAAGCAATGAAAGAGGTAAAAGGCTTTATTGCTTCTTCTAAAAAGCCTGCAATTCTTGCAGGTGTTGAGTTAGCTCGCTATAAGTTGGGTGAGCAAATGGTTAAGTTTGCTGAAATTAATAATATACCTATTGCAACAACAATTTTAAGCAAAAGTGCGATCAATGAAAAACACCCATTATTTGCTGGTGTTTATATGGGTGGTGGAAGTGCTGAGCATACTTTAAAGATAATAGACGAATCTGATTGTTTGCTGATATTTGGCGATTATCATCATGATTTGGGCATGTGCTTTAAACCAGCTAAATTTAACAGAAGACAAGTTATTTGGGCAAATGTAGAGTATTTGAAAGTTAAAAATCACACATATGTTGATGTAGGGTTTTCTGATTTTTGCAAGACTTTATTTAAATATGAAGGTGATATCAAATCTATTCCACAAATACCTGAAGTAAGAAAAATGGAAGATTTTCAACCTAAAGTTGATGTCAAAATAACTTCTGAAAGATTATTTGATAAAATTAATTCTATTTTAAACAGAAATATGTGCATTTGTGCAGATGTTGGTGATTCTCTATTTGGGGCTTCAGAACTCACTGTTCATCATAGTCATCATTTTTTAAGTCCAGCTTTTTACACTAGTATGGGAACTGCAATACCTTATGCTTTAGGGGCACAAGCAGCATTGCCAAATATCAGACCTATTGTAATTCTTGGCGATGGTGCATTTCAAATGTCATGCACAGAATTGAGTACTATTG
>JAULBV010253035.1:0-11537 GCA_032358295.1 Pterothamnion heteromorphum | reverse complement strand
TCTGACGCGATGCCGTGGACATTCTTGAAATGCCCAAGTTCGAAACTTGGTCCGGGAGACCAGTTATGTAGTACAATATGTACTACAAAGTGGACAACCAGAGAAGCTGGTTGCACTGCATGGTAAATTTGGTTGAGATTAGTGGTTGTCAACCACTCCATTTATATGTTCCGTACGATTAGACCACGGTGGTTGACATTTTTGAAATGGTGGTCCCGTAACCACTGTACCACAATATACCTTTAATGGTTAATTGGTTTACATTTAATGTACTTTTACGGAACTACTATTACGGAACTACCAAACCGTACTAATTTAGTACGGTTTGGTAGTTCCGTAATAGTGTTTGTTGGTGTATAAAACGTTTCCCATTAGTGTTTATTGGTGCCGTAATAGCGTATGCTGGTTTCCAGAATAGGGTTTTGTGGTCCCTTATTCCGGTTTATTGGTTCTCATAATTGTGTTCATTGGTTCCGATTTAGCGTTTCGTGATAAGCTAATAGCGTTTCTTGGTACCGTATTAGCGTATTTTGGTTCCTAAGTAGTGTTTCGTGGTCCCCTATTGCGGATTACTGGTCGCCGTAATGGTGTTTCTTGGTTCCGTTTTAGTGTTCCGTGGTACGCTAATAGGGTTTGTTGGTACCATAATTGCGTGTATTGTTTCCTAAATAGTGTTTAGTGGTCCTCTATTCCGGATTATTGGTTATCATTATTATGTTTGTTGGTTCCGTAATAGCGTTCCATGGTGTACACTATAGTGTTTTGTGGTACCTTAATAGTGTTTCGTGGTTGTGGCATATTGCAAAAGTACGGTACGGTGGTGCACAGGTATTGTTTTATGGTTCCCGACAATGTGTCGATTACGGCATACTGGTTCGCTATTAGTGTATGGTGGTTGACATATGTAGTTTGTTGGTGTTCAATAATTCGGTTCATTGGTTGTACTATTACGGTTACATGGTATACAATTTAGTTTACCAGTATGCTGTAATTGTGTTCATTGGTTACGTAATAGCGCGTCGCGACGCACTAACAGTGGATGTTAGTGTGCTAAATATGGTACCAATATCCCGCTTACTGTTAGATGGTGTACAAGATGATATTTAATAGTGCAAAATTATCATTGCAGTGGTTCAATTCTACTATTCAATGGTACTGTACCATGAAAGTAACCTCTCTTATTGGTACATGGGTATCACCCCATGTGTGGAGGAAACCCGTCTGGTCTGGTCAATACTGTATAGAGGTGGTAAGGTGTCGCGGCCGCGTTCAGGAAAGTGTTGGAATGCTGACATACTATCGAGAGAATCTTGTCTTCCAGTACGTCATCCTTAGAATCTCTCCATTTGGATGTCAACTTCGTTGGATTTCGGAATCTCCGCGGCCGCGAGGAACAGGTGGGTATGAAGTGCACCCGGAACAAAACCCTGACTTGGACATTGCGAAGTTAGTGATTGGGGTTACGCGTGCGTATTGATGCGTTGCAGAGAAGTCCGGATCTCGGCAGCGTGCATGCAAGAGTTTTTGCCGGTCCGTTCGTGGTGGGTCTGTCCAGAGGGGTTCCCCTCTGCATCCAACCTTCGAAGGTTTGCTGCCGCTTTTGAGGAGCCGTCGCCAAATCTTATTTTCTGGCTGTGCTGACCAACGTGGATAGCTGAACATGAACGAAGTTCGACACATCGGGTAGAAACATGACCCTAAATGAGATGAGAGAGACTCGAACCTGCAGGTGCTCGTTGATTTCTTGAATGAAAATGCCGTTCGTGGTACACAGGGCCGGTGAAGAGGGAGGAAGGATCGCGGCCGCGTCGCTAGATTGCTTGTACACAATTGTGTGAGCACTGACCGAAACGTTGCAGTAGGGCATACTTGTTGGAAGCTAATGTCCAGGGCGTGCTGTGCTCAGGACATGGTCGCGGCCGCGTGGAAATACATTAGTGCATGATAGAACTCGTCAGAGGTACAGTTGATTTCGTGAGCACAAAACGTACAGGATGTGGGTAGTTTGCCCAGCCGAAGGATCCGGAGCACAAGAGAAATATCATGGTCGGGCTTGACGGACGGGATCGGATGACAGTTGAAGAACGAAAGACGGCCGGATGTTCGCAGAGGTCATTGGGCCTTTGCCGGTTGAGCGTGCACGGCCGTGGTGATCGGCGCTGCCGGCTTGCGCAGTGCGGCCAAATGCGGTGATCGGGCTTGACGGACGGGTTCGGATGGCAGTTGAAGAACGGACGACGGCTGGATGTTCACAGGTGTCATTGAACCTTGCCGTTTGAGAGTGCATGGCCGTGCTGATCGGCGCTGCCGGCTTGCGCAGTGCGGCAACATGCGGTGATCGGGCTTGACGGACGCGATCGGATGATAGTTGCAGAACAGAAGACGGCCGAATGTTCGCAGGGGTCATTGTGCCTTGCCGGTTGAGCATGCACGGCCGTGCTGATCGGCGCTGCCGGCTCGCCCAGTGCGGCCAAATGCGGTGGTCGGGCTTGACGGACGGGATCGGATGGCAGTTGAAGAACGGACGACGGCCGGATGTTTGCAGGTGTCATTGCGCCTTGCTGGGTGAGCGTGCACGGCCGTGCTGATCGGCGCTGCCGGCTTCCGCAGTGCGGCAACATGCGGTGATCGGGCTTGACGGACGTGATCGGATGACAGTTGAAGAACAGAAGACGGCCGGATGTTCGCAGTGGTCATTGTGCCTTGCCCGTTGAGCGTGCACGGCCGTGCTGATCGGCACTGCCGGCTCGCGCAGTGCGGCCAAATGCGGTGGTCGGGCTTGACGGACGGGTTCGGATGGCAGTTGAAGAACGGACGACGGGCGGATGTTTGCAGGTGTCATTGCGCCTTGCCGGATGAGCGTGCATGGCCGTGCTTTGCCTGCTCGCCCATTGCGCGGAAACCCTTCGCCTCGTTTCGTTTGCTGTTTCGTTGCAGTACTTTGTACGAGTTGGTAATGGATGAATGGTCGCGGCCGCGTTCGTCTGACTCTCCCGCTTGAACATGACCGAAAGTAGAAGCAGAGACACGAGGCTGCGAACGGGGACATTTTGGGAGACACGACCATGTCCCTCGTTTGAAAAGATCTGAACCTTGCGCCAAAAGTCCTTCGCTGTAATTACTGCGCCGTTCGTGCGCCGCTCGCGTGCGTGTGCCACACGTTTGTGGCGCGTGTGCCACGCTGGCCCAGCCACGCGGAAATATTTTATAATACGTGTAGTTCGTGGCCTGGACCGAAACGTTTCGCACACTGTAATATCCGGGGATCGGCAGCTTGTCATCCCACGTTGCTCCTTGCGTGCGCAACAGCTACGCATGTCCTTGGCCCACGTAAGGGGTAACCTGGGTGCGGCTATTCTGATTGCAGGCGGTTTTACAGTCAGGTTGTACCAGCGGCCGCTTTCACTGGTTCATCGTAGTTTGCGATTCCTTACAGATTTATTCTGTGGCTGCGATCAGCAGTTACTTTTCTCTATCTCGATTCGTCCGACCAGTGAGAACGAACGATGTCAATTAATTGTGTTAGGAGAGTACGTAGCATGGTCCGATATCTGTAAACATCCGGCCGGGATACGATACGAAACTACTGTAAATATTTTATGTGTGAAGCGGGTGAAGAGAGTCTGTAAATATGAACGAGCGATCCTAATTGGCCGTACTTAGGCCGGTGGAACATGCGCGACAGACGTGATTTGTTGGGCCACATGCGATCGAATTGCTTGACTTGGTGAATATGGCTATGGGCACCCGGCCGGGATCAGTGCATCAGTTCAGAGTAAAGCAGACCAGATTTCGTTCCTCATAGTCAGGTCAAAGTAATTTATGGAAGGCGTATGCGCGGATCTGGTTGAATGGTACTCATTGAACCAGGCTCGGAGGTTTGTAAAGTAAGATGCGATGAGGTTCAACCTCATCGCATCTTACTTTACATACCTCATCCATTACTAGACCAACTTGGTCTAGTAATGGATGAGGTATGTATGTATATTTACACACCCCGAACTCACCAAGCGTGACCTATAGGTCGCGCTTGATTACTGAGGGTTAACGAATATGACTACAATCACCGGCCGGGAGAACTCAAAAGGAAAGCAGAACTTCTACAGTCGGTGACGGTAAACATTTGAGAGGGTGCAATATATACATCGCTGTTTATAGGCAGTAGGAGGTTGGATATCACTC
Organism: Pterothamnion heteromorphum; assembly: GCA_032358295.1. NCBI lineage: Eukaryota > Rhodophyta > Florideophyceae > Ceramiales > Ceramiaceae > Pterothamnion > Pterothamnion heteromorphum. The sequence continues at coordinate 7,355 of JAULBV010253035.1, read as the reverse complement.
ATTGAATCCGGCCGGGAGACCTGTACTGCATCGCGTGTTGAGGTTCGTCGCAGACAACGTTTGTGGTTTTATTAAAGACGCAGAGCTGGGTGTCTATGCCGGACTGAATCCAGCCAGGAGACCTGTGTATGCTTCACTGCCTATGGGCGGAGTTATTCAATGGCACTGACTGAACCCGACCGGGAGCGGTTTAACGTAAAATGTGATGCTGCTTTTTGCAACACATCAATAATGTGTAATTGTTCTTCACGGTGAGTGAAAGTGAAATGATTATGTGTGAATATGGGGACCGGCCGGGATTACGAGCTTGGTTTCCGTAAATGTTTGAGCAGGTGAGGAATATTCAGCGTGGCCTACAGGCAGGGCTGATGGATTGGCACAGACGCGTCTGCGATTCCGCGGAATTCCGTCTGTGCCAGTCGGGATAACCCGGCCGGAACTGATGAGCATTGTAGAAAGCGATGATGGCCGTCACGGAACAGGTTGAGGAGTGTAAGTAGGTCTGCTGGGTTATTGCAGGCGGATGGATGTCCCTCTACGCACCTGTCCGGGGGAACTTGAAATTTATAGTGCTGCCGAGAACACTCCCCGGCAAACGCTTAAGTAACATATTTTACTTTACATTCGTAAAGCATAACTTCTGCAGTTTTAGACAGTAAAATAATACTGTCTATACTACACCGTATTTCTTATAAGTCACTGGTCCGGCCGGGTGTACTCTACAACTTCGGTCAAGTTCGAAGAAGTAGGATGGGTCGTCACAGTCCAGGCTGATGAAGCCTATTCTTTCATCAGAAATACTGTCTCAACGAATCCGGCCGGGTGCAGTGTGGGTTTTCGAACAATTGGTCTGGATAGTAACACTGTAGGTGATACATCTTAGCAATGAAAGAACCCGGCCGGGACTGTTTCCACCGCAGAGGGTATGAAAGAATTGCAGGCAGACGAAAATATCCGGGTACAGCACCCGGCCGGGATAACTCGTTATAGTAACTTGTTCGGGTATGCACATTGATGGCTTTGAAGTTTACATGGTACTGGAGTGAACCCGGCCGGAAGTGACGAATTTCTAAATACCATTCAAAGGTTAATGACAGAACTCTATCAATGTTCAAACCTATACTTAATGTATGACTAACCCGGCCGGGAACTCTCGTGGGAAAGTGGTGCTGAACGTGTAGTATATCGGGCCGAACTAGAAACTGCATGACGAATGAACCCGGCCGGAGTGGTAGTACGTAATTCTTTAATGTAAGTACATTGCTTGATTTGATACTGGTTAACTTGTTGATTCAAGTGGTAAACATATGTTAGGCACTCGAGTGAACCCGGCCGGTTGTATCAGATTTCCTCTATCAATGAAAGGAATGGTGACAGAACACTACGACCACAGAGTCTTCTCTACGCAGTCGACTGCATAAAGAAATCCGAAGTGTTTTCGTGAACCCGGCCGGGAATTATTTTGAGTAGTAAGATTTGAACCGGTTGCTGGAAGTACTGTATCTCTTGTTGAACCAAAACCAGATTCCCACCGGACCCGGCCGGGAACGTGAAAACAACAAAGGCGTTAGTGGCTTATCTGAACCCGGCTCACTATGCCGGGTACAGTACCATGCTAGGCAAAATATTGCCAGGAATTGTACTGTACAGTAGCAAATACAGTACAGAAGGAAGAAGAACAGTTTAAGCCCTCCAACGTGTAATATGTCACATGTGGCTACACTGTACTTTGTACAGAATCTAAGGACACTTGTCATAGCGTCATTCGTCAACTTCATCAACATACATGAGCCGATGGCCAATGAAAGCTTGACACTTGTCGAAATCTCATTGGCCGAAATCACCAACGACCTGAACTGATTACCAATACAAAATTGACAAGTGGTCCAGTCACAAAATTACACCTGGAAAATTGTGGTTCCGATTTAATACCTGTACATGATACGGTACGAGTGATCAGTGAGTACGTGTACAGCGCGTCCGCTGAAACGCCCAGAACTCTGTACAGCAATTCACTCAGCGCCCGGTCGGGATATTTAGTTTGGGCCATGGTCCTAATTTCAGTGCTCAGTCAGGACGTGTAAAGGGCTTCAAGTTATCCTTGCCAACCTCTAAAAATAATGGATACAAGGCCGGCCGGGAGATGTAATTTATTGGGCTATGCGCCCGATCACAGTACTCGGTTCGCGTACAAGGCGTCTGGTAAGCCTTCCAACTCCGTGCAGCTACGGAAACAGTGCCCGGCCGGGAATGAAAATTACTTGGCCATGCTCTGCATTGCAGTTCTGTTCGAGATAGAATATAGGTGTATTGAGCAACTCGCCTGCATCTCTGTGATAGGTGCGAACCAATAAGATGATGGAAGTACACATACAGCATTGCAAACAGCCCGGCCGGGTCCAGCCACGTGTACGAGCATGCAGTAACACGCCTCTGATTCGAAAACAGGTGAAAAGCTGTAAGATTATTTCAGCACAGCAATGCAAACTGCCTGGCCGGGCCCACCCACGTGTATTGGCTTACACCAACACGACCCTTCCCGGCAAACAAACACCCGCCCGCTGCCACCACGCAGAGATGAGGAGTACACTCGCCCGCTGCCGCAACGCCGTAATGAAGAGTACTTCCATCCGCGGCCGCGCCGAGAAGAGACCTTCCGCGAAGTACCAGAGCGCCGAGAAGAGAACTTCCGCCAAGTGCAACAGCGCCGAGAAAATTTAGTACGGCCTGTCGCGCCGCGCCTGGACCACGAATTCCACGGTCCTCCTCCGCGCCGAGAGCATGATGCCGACCGGCACCCACAGCCGCAACAAGAAGAGCAGGCCCGGCCGGGATCACAGTCGTAACGTGAACCTTTGCAAAAGCCCCAAACCTCTGACCGAACAGCAGCTCGTCTCCGGGTGTATCGGTCCATGGAAGTCACGGAACCCGGCCGGGAAGATGCACCACTGAATTTGTGGAGAGCGCGGTATGGGGAGCCTACTGACGCGGACCGCGAAGACGCTATGTCAGTGCGAGTACACGAATACAATCAGCGGTTGAATCAAGGCCGAGTTGTATCAGTACATTCCTTATAGAAGATTGCGAACGACGACGACGACGAAGTCATGTGCCGGAAAGGTTCGGGGCTGCAGCGCTGTAACCCCTCCATGATACCCGGTCGGAACGTCAGAGTGCTCAGAGAATACAGTTCGTCATAGAGTGAGCTGTGTAGTCCGACTACGCCGAGTCTCAGACCCTGCGTAATCGGACTACTTTAGTCTGCTGTAACAGCAGACTACTAGTAGTCTGCTAGTTAGGCCAGCTGGCAAAACTTTATTTAGAGCAGTGGTGCCCGGCCGGGATAGTCCTTTTACACTGCGTGTACGGTTTTCAATAGATTCCTCGCCCAGTGATGCCTGGCCGGGAATGTATTGAACTGCTCAATGAACTTCACACTCTGAACATCAAATAGCAGAAATGCAGTAGAAAATTGGCAGTCCATTCCATGCACTGATGTACTTTACGGGTACTGTGCTGCGCTGAGACCGACCGGGATTCTAATAATGCTCCAATTTCAGAGCAAGTACAAAAGTCGATTTTGTGGCCGATGCCAGCAGTACGAAACACAGGAGTAAACGACGCTATGCACGGTACGTACAAACTGGCGGTACGTACAGACTGTACGTACCGCGCATAGCATGCGTACAGTCTAATTATATAGATGCCTGCCGCACTGATTGCGGCAGGAGTCAAAAAGGTTTCTTTACGTCTATTTATTTTCATTTTGGAACCATAAACGGACGGGGTGGCTATATACGCACTTTCATTCGGAATGCATTACTGTAATTAATGAAAAACTGTGAGATATTTTCAGCACAGCAATGGTATCTGCCCGGCCGGGTGCAGCCACGTGTATTGGCCTACACCACCACGCCTCTTTCTCTGGGCACCAGGTGGAAACCTGCAAGACTGTTCGCCCACGGCAACGCTAACTGGCCGGCCGTGTCCAGCCACGTGTATTGGCATACAGAACGATGCCTCTGTTTCGGGAAAAGGTGTAAACCTGTAAGATTTTCTGTGCACAGCAATGCAAACTGCCCGGCCGGGTTCACCCACGTATGTCGCATACACCAACACGGCCCTTCCTAACAACCCAAGTCCGTCGCCTCCCGTCTCGCGCCCTTGCGTTGAAACCGCTTCCCACCCGATCGTGCCTTCGCGTACCACGTCCCGCCCATTCACCGCACCACCCGTCGACGTCATCACGCGCCCATTCACCACATCAATACGGCTCCGTTCAAACACCCATTCAAACGCATCCATCAGCACGGCCGTGAACAAGAACATGACGACTTCCAACAAGCCGCGCGCTACCTTTATTAGATTGGAAACCGGAACTCGTCGTCTGCAACGCTCGTCACATCTCTGCGCACACTACCCGCGAGCCCGCCGCGTCGATCGCCATGGGGAGGTCGTGCACGACCTTGCACGCCGAAAAATAACAGTCAAGGGCACCTAGGTGCTCAACAACCATCCGCTCTCGTCCGTCAACGCCGGATAACCACGTCATCCCGCGCACTGTGCGAGCCAGCCATATCGATCGCCACGTCCGTGTACGCTGAAACGAAAACACTCAAGGAAAACTCTGCCAATGCAGACCACTCTCGTTCGTCAAGCCCGATCTATGCGTCATCCACCACGTCAATCGAAACGGCCGTGAACGATCAGACGACAACAGTCTAGGACGCCTATGCCAATCACGACCGCACCGCACCGCCCTGGTACTCGGTATAGCATCTCGTCGCGTTCCTCAGTCCCGATCACCATGTCGTCCTGCACACTGAGCGCCCCCGCAGTGGTGACCAACACGGCCGTGCACGGTGAACCAGGAATAGTCGAGAACAGATCCAATTCTCTCGAACGCTCTCGTTCTCCAACAGTCATCCGGTCGCCTTCGTCAAGCCCGATCACCACTTCATTTGGCGCATTTCGCGAACGTGCAGCGTCGAGCGAGACGACCGTGCAACAACAAGTCAAATGTTCAGATCAATCCCTTCCATCCTCTTCCCTGTCTACATGTTTCCAATATCTAAAAACCATACTCTGGCTTTCTCCGAATATTGAGACCTCGTCATACATCGCGGCCGCGACTGTGGTTTGCATCAGTTGGCAAACTCTAACATTTGAAGAGAGATCTTGGGTGTCAGCCTGTGCAGCGTTTGAACTAAGAAGGATCGACAAGGGGCCAAGTACGACATGAACGCCTTCAACACATCCTGCGTGAACCTCTCTCCGGATGAAATCTTCAGACGCGCAGTGTTGTAAGCATCTTCCCGGCCGGGCAGGACAATCTTCGGATTTCCATCATGGCCAAGATATCCCGAAGGGCCCGTGCGAGATTGTACATCACTTTCACTGAGCCTGGGTGCCATCCAAGTACGTCGTGAACCCGAGCGTTCCCATTCTTCATGCCGTACCCTAACAGGAAGTGCGCGACCGTGTGCATAAGATCCCAGCCTCGTTCCCAGCTCTTCTTCTCATCTCCCGTGTAACACCGTTTTCGCGGCCGCTGGCGTCCCCTGACTTCGCAAAATGACGTCGCGCCTCACCAGCAATACCATGTCACCGGGATCGGCGGCAAATGGATTGAACGCCTTCTCGTTCTGCTGTTGCACTTGCGGTATGCTTTCCTTCCCATTCACTGTTTCCACACGAGGAATTTAACCGTTTCCATGTCTTCCAGTTCTCCCGGCCGGGTCATTTATCCAAGATGAATGGATCCTTGGTCAACTGCCACGTTCGGATCTATGATCCTGGTCGAGGTACTAGAAACCATGGAAGTCGCAGAATCTTAACGGACCTTTCTTCCGAGACTCGTTTTGCTGCTTCTTTAGCTTGGACAGCTGTCCAGACAGCTGATACTAGTATGAATGATCTGTTCACTCGAGTCTCAGCTGTGGAAGAGCGTGTCACCGTGATCGCGCAGTGTGAACATAGTGATGTTATTAACGAGTGGGTATTGTCATTCAGGTCAATTGCGAAACTGGAATGATATCTTCAGCTGCGCGTCAATCTCCCCGGCCGGGCCTATGTCTCAAAGGTCCGTTCGACTCCGTCTTGCTCAGCTACCCCGTTCGACACTCGTACAAGGCCGATGTCAAACTGTTCCAGTAAATTGCACGTGACGTTCAGCATACGTTCACCGTCCCCGAAAGTACCATTGTGACCGTCTTACCGAGTCACGCCGGAATCATGCACCCGAAAGTACGTCGACTGCACATGTTATCTTTTCTCCTAGGAGATAAGCAGTTCAGTTCAGGAATGCGGCCGCAGCTGCTGCCACATTCCTGAACTGGACTGCTTTTCGGCTAGGCATTGTGCAGAGTACACGACCTGCAAGTAAACAACCCTTCACACCCGATTACCGAACCAATATTCAATATAGAATTTAACGATTTCCCGTCCATATCATCAGATGTTAACCAATACATAGGTTTAGTGGTAGCGTATCACTGATCTACATTTGCGAATCACTTCGTTTAATGGTGAGGGGTTGCGGAATGATGGTTTATTGGTACACTAAATGCAGAGGTTGACGTTTTTTGTAAACCATTAAACTATTTTTGTGCAACGCGTAGTTTAGTGGTTTGTAACCACTAAACAGCGGAAGTTTACACCATTAAACTGCGTAAACCATTAAAACATAAGATGTCAACCATTAATTTTAATGGTTTTCGTCAAAAATTACCATGCAGTGTTGTCACCGAACTCCTTCAACAATCCGTCGGCCTCGCGACGCCGACAGTTTCGCCCCCCGTCGTTGCGGCTCCATCGCCACCTCTCGCGCCGCAACCCGTCGGTCCTTCGAGTCCTCCGGCCCCGGCTGTCCTAGCTCCACCCCCGCGTCCTGCAACCCCCGCCGGTCCCTCTTGGTTGCACGCGCATGCTGCCGCTGCGCCCGATGTCACCATGGCGCCTCCTTCGCATACCGCCGGTCAAGCCTCTTCGTCTGCTCGACCTCGCCCCATCCCCGTTAATCCTTCGCGAGTCGCTCCCGCCGGTGCTCCCAGGCGCGTGATCTACAACCGCAACGAGATCACCAACTTGGGAGATCTCAACGACCACCGCCGTCGGGGCTTGCGCACCACTCCGTACCACGAACCGCCGTACCCCGTCGAAGATTATGTCGCCCAGGTCGCCGACTGGTTCGATGCCCGACGGTTTCTTGCCGTTCCTCTTGAAGGCATGCCGGCGGGTCTCGACCGAAACAAGTTCTCGCGCGCGGAGTCTTGGGTTCGTCGGTGGAAGCACTGGGGCGGCCGTGGTGCTTCGACCATTCGCTCCGTCGGTCCCGTCGATGTCCCGTGGGTGCG
>JAULBV010252924.1:0-11553 GCA_032358295.1 Pterothamnion heteromorphum | reverse complement strand
ATGCGGAAGGCATGCACGGAGGCCAGCGTGGCGGCCAGGAACAGGGCGATGACGGCGAGACGAGTCATTGTGGGGAGTTGGAAGGGAGACTTGTGTGTGGATATCGGATGCTGGTGAGCTGTGAGGGGCGGTGGGGGATGGAGTCGATGGGTGCCGGTGGAGGATTTTATAGTGTGCTTGCAGCTGCGCACAGTCGGGCGCAGGTCGACTTCGTTGCCCCTACCGTATGTGGGAAAGGCGGGAAAACAAAATACCCCCCAAATGCAGCGAGCGGAGCTCTGTCGTGAAGCTCTTTAAAAAGTTAAAGGTACGGTTACGGGGGCGGCGGAGGGGCCCTTTACGCTGGGCGCGCGTGGCATTGGAGTCGGTATTATAGGTGGGGAGTCAGAAGGCCGCACGCAAATCTGCGAAGGACGTTGCTGCTGCTACCGTTGCGGCGAGAATATTCCGGGCGATGCAACGGCGTGACGGGGCGGAGTGGCGCCATGGCATTGGCCGCATCTCTGATTCATATCGCCCCTCGGCATCGAGGCAATGGTTGCCTCGATACCGAGGTGCGATATCAGAGATGCAAGGAGTGTTTAAAGGTCCTGACAGTTGCGTTCAAGGGAGGGGGAGATATCTTGTAAATACGGAAAATGCGTGGGATTGCCGCGTTCTTTGCCCCTTGTGCTCACGTGCCTCTGCCGCGTTGATCCATTCAACACAGTATCGATTCGGGCAAGTTCTGCGCGCGTAATTTTGTTCATCTCGGAAAACCTTAAGTCAAAACCTGCCCTAGTCCCTCATACAGTATCTTACATGCTTGCGTATGGGCTAGTATGCCCCGGGCTAGATTTGCGCTAATAAAAAAGGGGTGGGGAGAATTTAAGCAGAAAGAGTGGAGTGGGTTGTAAATATTTATTGCACGGGCCCGATCGCCGAGCACGAACGCTGCTTCTGACAGCTTGAGCTCGGTCAGCGTGACACACACAGCTTTGTTGCATGAGCTCGTCGCATCGCTGCGAGCTCAACCAACACAGCTCTTGACGGGGTACGGGTAGGGCAAGTACGATACACTACTCACGCGGTAAGTGTCGGGGCTGAGGGCATTTATAGGCCGGTGCGCCGCGTCACGTGACTGCGAATGCAGGCGATCAACCGGGCCATGGAGACGAGGGCCTCTAAAAAATGGAGGCCAAGTTCGTCTCCAAGTCCGGGGAAGCGTGGATGGGCGGGTGATAAGAGCCAATAAGATGAGGACAAGGCGTGCGGGCAAAGGGGGATGGTGGCCAATCGGATGGGCATAAACGTATAATGATTGAGCACCGAAGCGCTCGGAGAGTTTCTACGATTCAACTGTAATGCAGTCCGGAGTACTTTTGCGGCTGGAAGCGAGCGGAGGAATGTCCTGGCGACCCGGTAGAGATGGATGGATAGCTGCAGGGCCGGCGCAGTATGATAGGGGTCGGTGGTCGGCGGTGTCGGCGGGGACCAATGAGAGGAACCGTGATGTCGAGGAGGGTGCAACTTTAAAGCAATAGGATTGGACGGCAATCTTACTTAGGACGAGTGAGAAGCAGTCAGAACGTGACTGGGATTGGATGGGCGGTCGCACGTGGCGGAACACGTGGGTGCGTGTAGGAGACGCTATTTCAGATTCTTAAATTCTGAGATGAGGAGAGGACAATAGGCCTCGCTGAAGGGAAACTGGGAGCGACGGGCGTAGAACTGTAATGCAGCAAGATGTTTGGGTCGGGGATGAAATGTTTTTGAAACATAAGAAAACTGCATGGTTAAGAGCAACAGGTTCGTACAGTACGACTATGGCGATGGCGAACGTAAATAATTTCTAAGTCAATTTCCATGCGCGACTTGGTGCGACAGAAGCACTAGTCAATGCGTAGTGAATAGAAGTAATGGGATGGAACCAGTAAAGCTCGACCCAAATGTCACAATTTATTTTCAGTACATGTCGTCAGCTTTCCCTTCGTCCAGCACCTCTTCCTCTTCCTCCGTAGGCCTCACCTGTACCGTTCCATCCCCACTATCCAGCACAACGTCCTCCTCCACCATAACGACTTCCTCATTAAAAGTAACTTTCTTCTTCTTCCCGACCCCAGTACCTTCCTTCTTGTTGTTCTTGCGGTTCTTCACGATGGTCTTCTTCGGGGTGTTGCTCGTGGTCTTCTTCGGCTTCTTCGATTTCTTCTGCTCAGCGGATTCTTCACTTACGAAGATGACTTCATCGTCACTGGCAGACGGCGGGGCCTCAGCGCGGCGCTGAGCAGCCCACGCGCGGCGTTGGGCCGCCCACATAGCGACTACGTCAGCGCCAGGCGTCGGCAGCGGCGGCGGCCCGCGACGCTTCACTTGCTTCGTCCTCGCCATTGCTGTCTGCAGATGGTAGTGGGGAGCGTGTTTGTCCAGTAGGCGCGAGGATGGGCTCTGTGGGAAGAGTGCGGGTCGGGTAGAGTGCGTCGGTTGCGTCGGGCGTGTCGGGGCTCGGGTGAGGGAGCACGACGTGGGGTACGAGGTGGTGTGCGCTTGCGTCGGAGGGCCGTTGTGAGCGCGTTGGTTTCCTTCGGCGAAGGTCGGTGTTCTTGAAGACTTCGGCGGGGGAAGGGCGTTGTTCAGACGCAGGGCGGTGCGCGAGACGTTTTCCAATGAGCAAGGTCGACGGTGTGGTCGGGTGCGGGTAAGGGCTCTGTTCAGACGCGGCGCGGTGGGTTGGTGCAGGTGATCGAGTTGGCAGGTGGTAAGACGCGGCGCGGCGCGGTGGTGCGAGTGAAGTGAGGCAGTTCTCCAGACGCGGCTTGGTGCGGTGGTGTGCGTGAGCGAGTTGGCAGTTGTTCAGATGCGGTACGGCGCGGTTCGGTGGTCGGGTTAGCGAGTTGGCAGTTGATCAGACGCGGCGCGGTGCGGTGGTCGGGTGAGCCAGTTGTTCAGACGCGGCGTGGCGCGGTGGTGCGAGTGAGGCAATTGTTCAGACGCGGCGTGGTGCGGTGGTCGGGTGAGGCAGTTGTTCAGACGCGGCGCGGCGCGGTGGTGCGAGTGAGTCAATTCGTCAGACGCGGCGCGGTGCGGTGGTCGGGTGAGGCAGTTGTTCAGACGCGACGCAGCGCGGTGGTGCGAGTGAGGTAGTTTTTCAGACGCGGCGCGGTGCGCTGGTGTGGGTGAGGGAGTTGGAACTTGATGAGACGCCGCGGAGCGCAGTGGTACGAGTGAGGCTGTTGTTCAGACGCGGCGCGGTGCGGAGGTGCGGGTGAGGCAGTTCTTCAGGTGATGCGCGGCGCGGCGCGGAGGAGCGCGTGGAGGACTTGTGCAGACGCAGCGATGCGGGCGCGGTGGTGCGGGTGATGGAGTTGTTCAGACGCTGCCCGGCGGGGCGGGCAGGGCTGAAATGACCGGGCCGAAAACTTGTGTCGTGGGGGCGCAGTGGGGGTAAGTGGGTTAGTTATCTGAGAGTGTGACGAGGCTGCGGTGCCTGTAGCACGTGCAAGGCGCCGGTGATTGGAGTGCGTCCGTTGTGCCGGGGCTTCCGTTGTGCCGGGGCACGTCTCGGACTGCGGATTTAGGTCGTGTGGGCTGTGGTCGTATGGACGGGAGGGTTTCACCGAGTTTGTTCAGACGGGGGCGCGGTTATTCCTTCGAAGAAATGAGCAGGCGGGGCGGGGTCAGGAGGATAAGCGCGTCTGTTCTGTCTGACGCAGATGAAAGGCTCTAGGTTTCAGTTGGGCAGCGGCTGGGCTGCCTTCGAATGAGGCGGTGGGGTTCAGCGCCTCGTTCGAGTTGAAGTGAGGTGGAGGGGGCGGGTGGCGGCTCTTAGTTGCGGAATTCACTTGTCCCGACGGAGTTGCTTGCCAGTTCGCTCTTTCGCGGGTACATGAAGACAGGCAGGGCTCGGGCAGGGGACGGTGAGGAGCCCGGCTAGTGGCGGTGAAACTCAGTTCACCTCCCTAGTCTGTAGGGCTTCTTGTTCTGAGATGGGAGCTGTCTGTGGAGGAGAAATTATCGCACGGCATCGCGGGGGTTAACGGGCTGGGTAGGGGCGGGTTGAGACGCGACGTACGTTAGTTGGGCTGGGGCGGGGCGCGCTGCAGCCTCTGATCAGTTTACCACAACGGTGCGACTGACGCAGTTTTCGAGTCACTACGTTTGCGAGTTCTGAGGTCTGAGTTCTTTCGTGAACATGGAGCGGACTCCATGCTTGAAGGAAATGGCAATGTTCCGAACAGTAAGGTGGCACAGGAAAGGAGGCTCAGTCGTTGTTGGTTTGTTGGTGTTGTTCTTCGGAGTCCACATCGATTGTAGGTTCTGTTGAAGTAGGAGCAGTGGTACTGCATCCTGCACAAGTACAAGTAAACTCCGAATTAAAGAAGGCTGTGAGGTTGTGGTCTTCAATTTCTGACGTTCCATACTTCTTCTTGAAGAACGCAATGAGGTTGAACATTGCCATCTTCGTCTGGATGAAATGCACTAGGTGGCATCCAGAAGTGTACCGTATAGTCGATAAACCTTTCTCCAGCTTCGCGTTTATCGATTCGGCGTTGCTCGATCTGTACGACGATAGCGAGTTGTAGTTGTTCGCATCGAACGATCCACAGCACTTGTGATGCTTGAAGTGAAAGCGGTCCACGACCATGCGTGTCATTCGTAGCAACCAGGGGACGCGGTTCAGCGAAGCGGAGAACAAGTTGCATGCATTGTCGTAAAATATTACTCGCGGCGGTATGTGGAAGTACGACAGTACAGACGACAGTGCGAGGGAAACAGACTCTGGCCTGGTCATGACTATGAATCCTAGACACACGGGGTGCTCGCAAACGCATTGCACTGTTAGAATGCCTGGGGTGAAATTTGTAGAGGTAGGGTGGTTCTTAGTACAGAAGGCCTTCTCCTTTTCTTCGAACTGGATGAGTGGCCTGCACATCTGTCGCCCAGGGAAGCACACTCCCGTAGTAAGTGCGTTCTGGTCTGGGGATCTAATATCCTGGCATTTGACGGAGGAGAACTCGTCAGCGAACTTCCTCAGAGCTGGACTGCATCTTCGTTCCTGCTCGATAAAGAAGTCGCGAGCGAACGATACATGCACCTCTAAAACGAAGGCGACTTCCCTTGCGATGTTATACGGCATATAATCTGTTCTGTTGATGAGATGGGCGCAAAAGCGGTACAACACGGGGTTCACCTCCTTGAAGAATCTCGCAGCGTCCAGGATTGATTGCACAGTACTGTTCCGTTGTTCTGTAGTTGAGTGGGCGCCGCAAAGCTCCTGGATAGAATCGGCCAATTTCCGTGCCATAGATATGCTGGGTGCCGAGGAAAGAATAGGGGAGAACTTCATTTTCCCAGGTTCTTCAAACACGGAGCGCGCTCCTCCCAGCATGTACTGCGATAAGTCAATTCCTCCTTGGTTCCGAAGCTGAGGCGCTGAATAACCCAACCCGAAATGCTCCACGGCAAAGAAGAGAAGTACTTCTACAGCAGCATCGAAGGAACGAGCCGAATCACGTACATTCTCCAACTTGATACGGATGAGAGGAAGCTCTACATCAGTACTCTCATTGGGTTCCGCCGAGCCTTCGTCTTCAGCCTCGACCTCTGAGTCGGATAGATCTGCACTGTTCATACTGCGCTTCCCTCTGAACTTAACAACATCCACTTGATCAGGGGCATATCCAGACATCTCATACCGTAGCATACTTCGTAAAGCCGTCTGAATGCATTCAGCGTCAGGAGGTAGAGCACAGGCCGCCGTCCTAGCCGTGCAGCTATCACGATGAGTACCATCATCCCTAGCACAATAGCACGCGTCATCCACGAGCCAAATTCTAATAATGTCCAGTGTTTCTGACGACAAGTGAGACCCAGGTCGGAAAGATATTGTTGATCTGCGGAAGGATCTGGAAGTCGTGACACGTAGCGCTGATCTACACAGATCTAGCAAATCCGTCAGGGCCTTCTTTTGGTTGACCTTATATACCATAGTGGTTCTTCGCTGTCCAGTTGGTCGCTTGAGCAACGATGGGTGCCTCTGGTACCGCTCCAAGTTGCCTATGATCCCTGCAGCCGTCCCATCTATAACGACACCTTTCAACCGCGTTAACGTAGTCAAACCAGGAAAGGAATCATCAATTCCTATTTCGGCCATGTCCTCGGCGGTGAGACGTACTTCACAATCCGGACAGGTAAAAAACTTGCTCGTGAAAACTTCATCAGCATTCGTCAACGTCTTCATGAACAGTCCGAAGGCTTCATTCTCCCTTCTACGCTTGCTTTGGAGTACGAGAGGTCGGTCGATATGACCATTACTGATCTGCCCACTCGCCGTACGTGCAATGTTAGAAAACAGAGCAGAAGAAGTGCGGATTGGTATGGACCACTGGAAGACGGAAGCAACGTAATGATACATTAGCTCAGTGGCGTAGGCTGATTCTTTTCGGACAGGTAGTACAGCGTCATTGACGCCGGTGTATGGCACATCTTTGCCACAACGTCTACAAATCCAGTCGATAACGCTGACTTGAATAGATCCATCCATGAACGTGTGCAGGGTTAACTTCCGTTGCCTGCTGGATCCTTCAAATTCTTCAGTGTTGCACAGTACTTCCCCTCCTTCATGCAGCACAGATCCAGGGCACGTCACTACGTGATCGTGCAGAACAACATGGGGAGAAGCTGATCGGACCCTATGAACCAGCCTTACCATCCTTTCGAGTTCAGATTTGCAAGGTAGCAGGGGCCTAGCATGCTCTCGAAAATACTTCTGTAGTTCATCAGCTTCATACGAGCTCACAAATCTCACCGGAGATTGGGTCACGTGTTCCTTTTGACGAGAGGCCCGTCGCACGCATTCAGCTTCATGAGAGCAGTACAGGCGCTTGTATGGTGTACCGTCACAACATTGACACTGGAATAAACAGAGTGGTCTTTTCAACACCGGGACGAATCGCTTCGATTTAACGTCCAGTACGAGCCATGTTGACCACTTCTTCTGTAGTAGAGCTGGCGATGCCTGACTTGCTACGCCCCACCGCACCATCTCGTGGACCTGATCATCACTATCTTGTAGTAGAACACGACCACCGAAATAATCCCTGTATACTTGAACGTTTGAAAGGATGATGGCGATACGACTTGATAGCGAAACATGAGATCGAAGCACATTGATATGTACGCACTGCTCACTAACGAGCATGTCACATGTGCAGGTGATGTTCAGTTCCTAGACGTCTCTGAACGAATACGTTGGCCCACTGCCCGTGTCACAAGTCAGTGTTACTGATCGTGGCGTCTTTCCATCTGCAGTTTGTATTGTGATACCCATAACAGCCAGCGTGCCATAATCGCCCTGAATCTGAGCTGTGGCGAAGCAGCAGTCTCTGCCTTCAAAACGACCATGAGTCGTTTTCATCGCCTGCGTGTCAAACCCGCGTAGCTTATCCAGAAGTGGAACTGCAGAACTTAGAACTTTCAGCAATACTTCCGGTTCCATCAGAGGTGACGGCAGCCCGTCCGCGCCGGTGCGAAATATTCGGCCAGATGCTCTTCTAGTTCGTCGTTGCGGAACAGCGTATGGAATCTGAAGGTGATTTCGGGATGTAGCCTGTGTCACCGGATCAGACGATGCAGTGGGGTTGGGCAACGACGGATCCAAAGTTGGATGGTCATCATCCTGTGGATCTTCAGGATTATAAGGGGGGTTAGAGGTCTGACCATGACGTTGAGGGTCCGGTGGCTTGAAGCGAACTTTCACCCAACCGTCTGATGCCCTTTCAATGCACTGGATCTTTGCAGGTCTCTCCTGAGCTTCTAGATCAACTGGACGTACAACGACGCGGATCCCCCCGCTTCCATTGTCTTCCCGATCGATAATGTGAAGCTTCTTAGTGCGGTTGTTGTACACAACCCGTACGGGCTTCATAGTAGTGGAAATAATTATTCAGACGCTCGCACGCAAATATCAGAGGAGCTCCTGAGGCAGAGGCCTCGGGGCGGGTGGCGTTACAGGTGGAAGGGATGGCGTTTGTTTCACAGACGAAATCCGTGCAATGCGGATCGAATCGGGAGGACTTGCGAATTTGAGCAGTGGTTTCGTACGCTGTCAGGTATTGTCACTCCGTCCGGATTAGCGGGACGGGGTGCGGTGCGGTGCAAGGTTGACGTCGTGGGAACAGGTCAGACCCGGAAGAGATAAGTGCGTGCAGCGATTGCAAATTCCCAGGATTCAGGTGTTGAACGGCGGAGCCCGTGGATGGCGTGGTTGGGCGCGTGAGGGTGGATTCCGTAGGAAGTGATCAGACGCGGAAATGGCACGGAGGGACAGTTCCGGGGTGGATGGGGTGGTCGTCTGGTGGAGCGAGCAGGAGAAACCGCTTGAGATGGGTCTCGCTCCAGATATGGGGTAGCGTGGATCGGGGGCGCGGCGCGGCGCGGCGGAGCGGGTAAGTTAAATGAAGGTACAGATTCGCAATGACCACCCTCCGTTTTAATTAAAAATTACATTTTTTAGCGACGTCCACCCCCCCCCCAGTACGCGCTAGAAACAACCATGATGACGACGTTCACTAACCTCCTCATCTTGACGGCACCGAGTCTATAGATTCTGAACCACAGCCATCGCTCATGGAATCCTTTCACGTCCGACGCTTCCAGTACAGGGTGCACGTCGGCCCGTTCCGCTTGGACCAGTGCTTAACACTGCTGTGTGGCGAACTGCTGCCGTCAGACCAGTCGCGCCACCGCGGACGGGCGAGGCGCTCCGGTCGCGCATTCGAAACGGCGACGCCGCGTGGCGACGCCGCGTGCCACCATGTCCGCCGCGAAGCATCGCCCACAGCCC
Source organism: Pterothamnion heteromorphum (assembly GCA_032358295.1). Lineage (NCBI taxonomy): Eukaryota > Rhodophyta > Florideophyceae > Ceramiales > Ceramiaceae > Pterothamnion > Pterothamnion heteromorphum. The sequence goes on along the minus strand of JAULBV010252924.1, from coordinate 2,729 downwards.
GCCGCGTCCGGCGCGCGCTTCTCTTGTCTCGATATCTGTGACGAGGGTCGCCGCCATCTTCTATGCAATCCACCTGTTGCCTCGAATGCAGTCGAACGGCAGCGGACGAATTTCGTCCGCCTGCTCCTGCGGCGACGGCCGTCGCAGTGACATCGTTCTTGTTACACCGCCCCGAGGGAGCACGCCGTGTTCTCCAAGTCCGACATTTCGGTTTTGCGCGCGAGCTCCCGTACCGTTCCCGGTCGCCGACGAAGCGGTCCGGGCGGACGAGTCGTCCGCCGGCGCGGAGGCTTGGACGGCCAGGCAGAGCACCTGGGGTTCCTCGGGAACCCGACGACGGCTCCGTGCTTCCGGCAAAGCACGATGTACGCGCTCGGCGGCGGCGGCGCCATTGCGGCGCTGCGACTGGCGCGCAACCGTAAGCCTGAGAATTCCGCGCGCGACGGGCGCTTCGACGCGGACGACTGACGCGCATGCGCAGGCGACGCCATGCAGGCCGCCGAGACCATGGTCAAGGCCGGATGCGGCATTGCGGTACTCAGCTGGTACGTGCAAGGCGCCAGTGCGCGCGGACGACGAACGGCGAACGGCGAACGGCGAACGGCGGCTGACGGGGGAGAGAAATCCTGCGAACGCGACATAGGATTGCGTGCCGACGGCAGTTGTACATAGAGAGCGAGATGACGTACGGCAGGGTCGAGCGGTCGCGGCGGCGCGCCGCGGAGGCGTCTGCCGCGCACGCGCAGCAAGTGCGGGAGGCCGCGTTATAAGAAAGACGACTGCGTCCGCAGGCGCGACTCACGATTCACGCAGTAAATATACCTGCACACCCCATCTTCCAGGTAGCCCATGAACTCTCTTTGTTTCAGACGCACGGCTCGCGAGAGTTGTTACGCGGGCGCTAGCGCAGGTGGATTTTCAGACGCAGACGCACGGGGGTGGGACGCATGTCCTGGTGAGCGGGAAATCGAAGCTGTTGGGCGAAAGACATGCAGGATTGATGGGTCCATGGAGAGCGGCGCAGGCTCCCTTGGAAATCGTAAGTGCACATTCTTGAAATAGAACCACACCCAATTTTCCTCTTACTATCTTACCCCTACTCCGCGGCCATGTAGTCGAGCCCCCAAGTAGTACGGTGGGGGCAACGTATTGCTCCGATCTACCTGTGAGTATAAAACGGTTTGGATAGATTGTAAACCTAGTTTTGGGGTACAAAAAATCGAGTTATTTCAGAACTCTACATCACAATCACGGCCTTCGTTTTTGGCTTAAAATGAGGGTTTACCTGTTACCAACCCCGGTCCACAGCACAGGGCTTCTCAGTCGCCAAAAACGTTTGAAACGGTATCCTTTGACTAATGTGAATGAACCATGAAGAGTTGGTTTAAAGACATGGGGAAGTGGTTCGTAGTGGTTCGTCTCAGTCAGACAGCAAACGTCCTACACATGTTCAGGGTAAAGTACGGGATATCATCAGTCGGCCACTTCCTTCCCTTCAACTCAAAGTTGGTTATTCGTTAAGTACTCCCTACCGCGAGTTCTCGCCAGGGGTATACAATGGTTAAGGCGCCGTACTCTTCGAACGGAAGAGCATTTCTTAGTCCAGCTAAAGCGATTATTTTCTTTCCCCTTTTTTATACATATGGCGGGATTGACTACGCCGTTTCGCCCGTTCTTCACATGAATGGAAAGACTACAACGTTGTGCACCAGTCCTGTCCTTTTCATGAACAGTTCGTTCGTTAATGAAGTGCTTCTTGGAGAGAAGAGAAGGAATTTCAATTCTCGAATACGTTCCATTTAATGTGAATTATCCGTTTACTAACTTCGCACTCCCCTCCTCACTCTCTTCTATATTTAAATAAATAAATATTGGATAGCGCACGCCGATGGCCTTGGAGAGCCAATCCGGGCTATACGGGTACTGTAAAAATGACGCGATTCTATTTCATGGACAGTCCTTATTGGCTAGCCGAGCTCTGCCGACAGGTGCCCCTTGTGTTACACGCGAGATCGTAGAGCCACGTGGGGTCCACGTGAATGCACGCCTGCGCCAAATATAATGTTTTATCAATTTTATGGGGCCAACGCCAGAGTCCCCCCGTGCACGTGGCATGGAATGTGTCGCATATGTGTTTTTCAAAGTTACTTACAGCTCTTCCCGGATGTAACCCTTTCGTCCTATACAGGGGCGACACGACAGCCACGTTTATGATATTATGGGCGTATAGCCCTTGACCCCCAATGGCCCATCCCTGGGATGCCTGCGGCTGCGTACCGCCGCTAGAGAGGTTTCCTATGATGGGGCTCGCCTCTGATCCCGTTTAACCGCGCAGTTCGATTTGATCCCGCCCCTGCCCCACCCACCCCGAGCCACTCACGTCCGCCTGCCTTACCCTCGTCCCCACCCGCCCCTCCCAGTACCGTCCGCCTGCCCTCGTCCACGCCGCTCCACCTCGCGTCCGCCTGCTCTCCGACCTCCCCCTTCTCCGCCGGATTCGTTCGCCTCCATCGCAGACCGGTCAACTGCCCTCCGACCTGCCCACCTCTACTGGCGCTACGGTGCCTTCCGACGTGAACCCCCTGCCTCGCCCGCTCCAGCTGGCCCCCGACCTGCCCACCGGCCTCAAACCCTACTGTGTCATCCAACGTGCCGCCGCCTCGACCGCACCAGCTACCCTCAGACCTGCCCCCTGCCTCTCACTCCTCCACCTTCCCTGCCTCGCACGC
>JAULBV010252813.1:0-11575 GCA_032358295.1 Pterothamnion heteromorphum | reverse complement strand
AGGTTCGGGTTCGGCGAGCGCCGCGAGCGGTGGCGAGCGGATGTCGGCTGCGCGGCGGCGCGGCGGCGGCGACCAGCAGATACAGTGGTAGGAAGTGAGCCGGGGCGAGGTGGCGACGGGCGACGACGAGATCCGGAGGTGCACGGACTACGGCGGCAACTTGGGTCGACGAGGCGGGCGGTCACCGTAGGCGGCGGAGACACGCTGTGGTGCAAGTGGAGCCCGGCGCGCGGGCCGGCGACGATCGTACGCGGAGCCTCTTGGCCCATACGTGTACTCCGTGGCAACCGCGCATTGGTTGACGCGCGAGTCGTAGCCGTATACGTTTACTCCGTGGCAACCGCGCATTGGTTGACGCGCGAGTCGTAGCCTTCGAGCGCATCACGTTCCATACGTGGCCCTTCGCCATTGGCAAATATTGCAGAACAAGTCAGGTTCCGTCGCCCCGTTCCGCCTCCCCCGCCAAACGTGCCGCTCGACCACATTGCCCGCATTTATATTTTCGTTAATTTCAGGCCCCCTCCAAATTAACAACCTCACCGTTGCCCACCCTCTGTATCTTACCCGCCCCTGTTGCCGTTGCCAGCCCTCACATCCCCCCCGCGCAGATCCCGCCCGCCGCGCATCATCGCCCGTGCTCCCAACAGCCGCAATCCTCCTGCTCCGCCGACATCCCCTCGCACCACATGAATGCGACCACCGCGGTCGGCGCACATTGGCGGCAATCCTTCCTGCGAACGTACCGTTTGGGCCTTGGTGACGCCGTCCCCTCTCGGTACTTGAACTAGTGCACCTTCACGCGCGAAGCTCGTGTTCGCAACAGTGGTTCCCGCTATGCGCCGGCCTCCCCTTCTGTTCGGCCGATTTCTACGTTGGCAACCTTTGAAGCACTGCGTTCCGCAGGTGTTGTACCGCGACTGACTCCGCCGGATTCGAACGTCTCGTCTTCGCGTCGCCCACTGCGTCTCGTTCTACCTGGAAATGGTCTGAGGACTTGGCCGAGCCGCTGCGTCCGCACACATCCGCCCTTTTACGGCTTTCGGCATCGGATCTGCCGTGTCCGAGCTTTCGCACTGCAAGGCACGTGAGTCGAGGCACTCTCTGCCACGGGCGTACTGCACGGGCGCAACGCGCGTTCAACGAGCTGTGCTTTGCTCGTCGGGGCCAGTGAGTGGCGTATCTGTTGCATCTCGGGTTCACTGTCCGATGTTTTCCGCCGCCGTTTGTCCGGGTCGAGCGACTGTATAGGCTGCCCTCCCTGAGCGGGCGCGAGGCGCGTCCAACGAGCAGTCGTCTGCTCGTCGGGGCCTTTGCGTTCCGTACCTGGTACCACTCTCGTGGTCACTTTCGAATTTTCCCGCCGTCGTTTACGCGAGTCGAGCGACTCTATCGCCTGGCCGTTCTGAACTGGCGGAAGACGCGTCGAATGAGGTATCGTGTGCTGGTTTGGGCCTGCTGGTTGCGGCGAGTGTGGCGGCGAGTGCGGCAAGTGTGTCGGTGCGGCCGCATCCCCGGTGTACGGGCGCTGAACCACGTTGTGCAATGCCGTACGTAGTGGTCCTTTATCAAGCCGCAGGCAGTGCGCGTCATGCAAAGCATCGCTTGTGCGGGCAACGCGCCGTCGCGCTCTCCTCCACCCCAGTCGGTACGCCAACAATCTGTCAAGCCCTTTGCCCGAACGTCTCATGTATGGCACCGCCTCGCGCACTGGTGATGCCCACTGCGTCCCCACATCGAGGGTCATCTCCGCAGTTGTCTCGCGAGCTATTGAAACGGGATGCGTCCGCTTTTTTAAGTAATCACCACAGAGGCGCTGGAAGATATGCGGCCGCAGTGAGGGCGTCTTCTCTCTGTCTCTCCGTCACAAGCGCGGACTTCAATCCGTCGTTTGTGGAATCATAGAAATTACAGAGACCAATTCCGCGCATTCTTATCTCGGAATTTTCATAAATCCGCCGTTCGACTGAACACATCCCCGCTCACTATCGGTGTCATCCGTACTCTACACCGAGCCCGAAGCCGCAAATCATCACACTCTGCCAAGCCCCTGCCGTCATCACTACGGAACCAGCAGTCAGGCTATCCGTTCGCTGTGCCCGTAACAATTCACACACTCTTCGCATCGAGACGCATTGACATCAATCACCGACTGACTACCATTCTGCGGCCGCAATTTTCACTGCGCACGGTGTTCCGTTCGTGACGGTACGTCGCGAACGTCGCATTCCGCACGGGCAGGTTCAAGATTCCGACGGCGAATGGCATATAAGCGAAGGAATTCTGTGGAGGACTGTTCCGCCAGCCGTCGCCCAGACCGCCGTCGGAAATTTGAACGATTCACAAGTTTCAGTAATTTCGCTGGCAGGCACATTGTTGCTGGAAACATCCCGTGCTATTCGGCCGAACAAGAACAAGGAGATGGTCGGAATCCATTGGCGGGGGGGAGTGCACCGTCCCAAGCAACATCCAGGCAGGTAAGAGACGACTGCAATGGAGACGACGACCGCGCGCAAGACGGCGACGAGCGAATCGACCACAGGGGCGTGCGGTAAAGCACGATACATACCCGAAACTCGTAGATATTTGTCAATAATCTGGAATATATATTTTTGTTTATTAACACAGACGGAAACCATGCCCTGTGAACAGCAGCGAAGAAAAATAAAACGAATTACACAATATCAGACCTATCCAAAGTACAATTGAAATGAAACGGGAGCTGGCTCAGGATTTATTTGGAAACTTACTGAGGCAGCTGGGAAGTGTGGAAGGCCTTGTTGGACTGCGGGGAAGCATAGGCATCATCGAGTGCCTTGAAGTCCATGACTACATAGCGCGCATGGTCAACTTCCTCGCTCTGCATCCAGGTAGCATCCTTCCTCACAGGAAACGGGAGCACGAACTGAATAGATGAAGCCATCACCTGCGTAGCGCGAGTACGCCTATCCTTCAGAGCACTGTCTACAGCCAACACCCTCGGGAAATACTCTGCGAAGCCTTCTCCACCGGATGCGTTGATCCACCTATTAAACAAGGCCTTTGCAGATTGAAATGAACGAGGCCATTCATATCTACAGTGCAAAATCCGGCCATCGTCGCTGATGTGAAACCTGTACATGTCCGTTCCGATGCCGCTGGGAAGGTTGACTATAACGGTAACCATCTCCGTTGGGGACATCGGTTCGTTCCATATACCCATAATAAATATAGGAACAGGAGAGGCGTGAGTATTGACAACACAAACACCAGACTCAGGGGAACCACCATCCGGTTCGTCATCAAATATTCCGGCGTCAGTAGGTCCGTCCCCAGTTCCAATAACCGGTGCTCCAGACACCCTTCGGGCGAGACGAGTAGCAGATACATTCTTCGAGATTGTCCGCTTGTCTGAGATGGGTTAGAAACAAGGAAGGCTACCGAATGTTAGAAAAGATAAACACGTACCAATACCGAGACGGTCCTTCAGACGATTGAGGGCTCCTCGAAAGCGGTCGGTGGAGTACATCATAAAGTCAGGGTCCTGACGGCGAACAGAAGCAGGGGTTGTCTCAGGTGCAATCTCTCCCGTTTCGAGCATGGCCTCCAGTCGGTCAAAGACCGGATTCCCCGGCTGTAAAGCAGGTAGTTTCCCACTCGGAGAACGGCCGGGAGGCGCCATGATGCAGAGTGGGTAGCAAGAGGCAGAGGTCGGCGGAGGTGTGTGAATGTGGGCGGGGGGGAAGCGGAGGTGAGAGGATGGGTGCTGCGTCTCGGATCACAACACTTCTCGGATCACGATTATAGGAAAACGTTTCCTTTGCGCGTTATGTAATTGCGTACGTTCTGTTTTCGCGCAATGTAAGGGCCAATTACAGTGACTCAAAATATTGTTTTGGTGGCTCACGGGCATAACGTTATACATTATTAAACTATATATATTCTTCGCATATAATATGAAATGAGCGGACCTAAGATTTCGGATTATCGTTGCTATCCTACCAACGTAATTCGGATGATCCATCCCATCCCGAACTTCTCCAACCCGACAAAATGTTTTGGCACGTATTCCATGACGCTAAAATGATTCCATTAACGTCGGAATGCATGCTTAATGAACATGATGTTCCGGACCCTACTTCCCTGTACCGAACCATGAAACCCGATAATTTCGCATAATTCGCCTGAAACATTTCAATGATTCGGTTGTTTTTGACCGAATCGTGGAAATCTTTTCAACGAATTTATATAGAAATAATCGACAGATGAATCTTCTTTTTCACTCGATGAAACCGTACTGTAAAGAAGTACTGGAATATTACGTACATTATACTTTTAGAATAACACAGTCGAAGAATTCGGCCAGAACATTTCCACGATTCGGGAAGTAACCGAATTCCTTTGTTGCGAAATGCGATTCCTTAATATTTTGAGAAACTAGGCCATTCGGAAAACGCCAAAGGTAGACATGTGTATTTCAAAACATGTGGCAACGTAAATGTTACTTACATTCAAAGTTCGCAAACGGAAGTCGATATGATTGTTTTTCTTTTTCACACTTTGATATGGGGCATACGTGTACAGGCTTGACAGGACTCGAATATGAATAATGTGAACAGCGCACTCATGTTAATATTCTTAATGTAATGCGGTACTGGCTAGCACCTGATAACTTCATGAGTAATCCAAACTCGCTGCATTTCTGCGGATCGGGCTGGGTACTCCATCAGGCCGCACCAGATGACCCCACTCCAATTCGAACGCCTCCTCGCGTCCTTCTCCCCTGCTGCTTCGGCAAGCAGGTCTATCCCTCGTCGCACATTTTCGTCATTCTGTGGGACAAGCTCCTTTGTTTGCGCCAAGATCTGGGCACATATGCTCAGAAAGCCGCTAGAAGGCCTTCAACCGCGTCACCTCCTCATGGCACTTTTCTTTCTCAAGACGTACCCTACCGAGACTATTGCCTGTTCCGCATTTGGCGTTTCGGAGAAGACGTTCCGAAAGTGGGTTTGGGTGACGATTGATGTTCTAGCGAATCTGGATGTTGTAAGTTCATGTAGTATTCGCAGCGTGCTATACGAAGTCCGTGGTTTTTGTCTGACAGTCCTAGATATCTTTCTCCGATCGTATAATGCCATCGATGAGCTGCGTTATGACTGTCGATGGGACCGATTGCAAGATCATGGAGCCGTCACCATTCGACCCAGGATGGTATAGCCATAAGTTTAAGGGCGCCGGCCTTAGGTACGAATTAGGAGTATCTATATATTCTGGGGGTATTGTGTGGGTCAACGGACCTTACGCATGTGGGTCATATTCGGACGTATCCATTTTTCGTGAGGAGTTGAAGAAAAAGCTCGGTACCGGGGAAGTGGTTCTAGCGGATGGTGGGTATATGGACGTACGTTGCTGTCGATTACACCCCCTTTTCGGCTCGACTATTTCAGGTCGCTTAAGGGCGCGGCACGAGACGGTTAACGGAAGGATCAAGACTTTTAACGTTCTATCTGAAATTTTCAGGCACGAATTATGTAAGCACTCTATTTGCTTTCATGCTGTTGCTAATATTTGCCAGGTTGGGATCGTGTACGAAACGCCTCTTTTTACAGTTGAATTTTGAACTAAAGCGACTCCTGAGAATGTCGAGCCTGTTCAGAAAACGTGACCTATGTTCCTGTCGATGAGCTATCTTAGATAAGGAAAACGGTATTCGAATTGGCCAGGACGCCAATACACGTATTGCAGTATGGCCAGTTTTTGACCAAGTCTTTCGATCAACTTCCGGTCTTTAAAATAAAGCAAAATAAAGTATTGACGTTTTCAGCTTATAGCACACAGTATTCGGAGTTACCGCACGCCCCAGCAGAGACGACGAGAACGCGCTATTCGACGGGGAGCCAAACGAGCGCGAGCGAGATGACGATCACGCACAAGACGATGGAGAGCGACACGAACGCGAGCACACGCGAGAAGAAGTACAACAGGTACGTCAAGTGTCACTCTGTGGTTCGGACGAAGCACAAGGCGTGGATAATGTTCGAGATGATTTACCGCAACCTGGACTTGGTGCCATCGAGGAAGATCCGCAAGTCAGTCCCGAAGGAGACAGAGAACAAGCTGGTGCAGTACTGGACGTCGTCAATATCCGGCGGCGGTTTAAGAACTACATCAAATGGGAAACGATGTTGGGTTACCTTTCTGTTGTGGGGAATGTACGATTCACTGCCGCCCAGTACAGCATTCTTGCGGCCGCAATTCACAAGATGAACAAGACCGTGCGAATGCCAACTTACAAGACCATTCGCGGTCCACTGTGGAAGTATGTGACGGACGTATGCCTACCGCGGTGTGAAGTGATTGATGTGTCGGACTCATCGGTCGTGATCGACCTGCCTAACACGGGACGGAATTCAAACGAAGCGAATGGACGCCAGAGGGACCCACAGAATTGTATAAGTCTCGTGCCACCGATTGAATGGGCGAAACTGGATGTGGCGACCGTTCATGTCTATCAGGATATATTCGAGAATATCGAAATGGACAACGATGACTTCCTAAGTGTGGAGAAGTCCGCTATTGTGATATCACGGGAACGAGCACTTGGTTCTCGTCTATTCTTTCCGGCCGGATTCAAGCATGCAATTGTGCATGCCAGATCGGGCGATGAAGTCAGCCTCACCGTCAACGGCAGAGACTTATCCGCGCACACGACGACGTTGAAGGATCTGGGTTGGAACCTAGAACCCGGCAACGCGCAGAACATGTACAAAGTGAAAGCACGTGTCGGGCCAATGTGGTACGTTGCATCTCGCAGAAGTCCGGCCGGATCTTTTTCAACGACACCACCATGCACCACAGACACAGCAGCCGAGCGTTTCGTGATGGGTCGCTTCCGATTTGGGTACGAGTCAAGTTCGAGACGAATGTCCGTTGGACAGAGGAATGCACCACAAGGAAATGCAATGGTGGGCACAAGCCCGAACCTGAGTATCCGCCCGGGAGATGTCTGCACAATCCTTCGGCCGAATTCAGTGTTTGTGAATCATGGCGTTGTGTGCGTTATGGTTAGCTGTTTCGGCCTCCATGCTTCGGGTTCTCCGACGGAGGTTGTGGCGTGGGTGAAGACCGCTACTGCGAATGACGATGCAGCATGGTCACTACGAATATTGATGAAATGCACAGTTTCCAAAGTCCCGGAATGGATCCAGTCAGGGCAGTGCGATGTGCCCGATCCAGCAAGTGCTAATTCCGGCCGGATGAAGGATGGATCCAAGTACGTCGTGTATAGGTTCGCCCTGTACGCAGATGGTTTCAAACAAGTGAAGTCCATGTCGGACACGAGGTCTGTAGGGGGCTGCTACCTTATGCCTCTCGGGTTGTCACAGGAGCATAGGAGGTCAACTGCGGCCGCAAGACCACTTACTCTAACTCCGCATGGCATGTCCGTCAACGACGCACTTCGCATCGTCATTGATGACGTCGTGAAGGGTGCGGTTCATGGAGTACAAGGAGTTGATCCGGACGGAGAGAAGGTTACCATTTTCTTGGACCCGATTGCCTTTTTCGGAGATTACCCTGCTGTTGCGGCAGCCACCGACGTCATGGGCCATACAGCCACCTCTTTTTGCCCTCTTTGCACAATGAGTAGGAGGAAGGGTTCGACTCGATCGGAAACAATGTATACGACGGATATTCATTCAAAGCGCCTACCGTTCATGCGAACGGACGAGAGGTTGCGAATCGTTCGGAACTGCTCGATGAATGAACAGCAGAGGAGGGCATTGGGTATGAAGACGAAGACAAACGAAGATGCGGCCGCACTTCCATTGGTGTACCTGTCCAACAGGCTTCACGAAAATCGATATCGGCGTATCGTCAACGTGGATGGCTCGTTCGTTACTCCCCTTTGTTTCGAGTCATGTCTAAGTGTCCCTGCTGTTCCCGACCACTTATTGACGGGTTTGATCAAGAACGTCATCGGCCTCTCGTTCAACCAGATCGGCACGAATGAAGAGAGGAGGAAGGTCGAAATCCATTTGCTCGACGCTTGGACCAGAAATGGTCTGCCGACGCAAACAAACATCCTGCGATGGGAGAAGGGTGGATCCTATTCTGGCCTCCAAAGTCTCACCATGTCTCAACTGTTTTGTTTGAACTTATTTGCGGCCGCACTGTTTCGTCGCAAGCATGAGACTTCCAGGAATGGTTCATTCCTGCTCCCCGGGTTGCTGCAGGACGTCATTTCGGCTGTGTATTTCTGGCCTCGAACAAAAGTGGATGGAAAGCCTGAAGTCGACCGAATTCAGGGACCGTGTCGGTTGGAACATTACAGCGAGATCGCTGGCAAGGCTAAGTCGTACATCAGAGCAGCAGACCATTATATTCGGACGAATGGGGTGCACGGTCGCGTATTAGACAAACCCAACAGTCATCGTCTGCTGGAGCTCTGCATGCATACTATCCCATTGTTCGGACACGCCCGTATATGCTCCGAAATGGTTATGGAGATGGTTCACAGACGGTTTAAGGACTGGCTTGAAAGAAACACTCACAAGGACTCCCATATCACTGGAATGGAGAGGGCAGTCGGTCGCGACTGGATCACGAGATTATACGGACTGCTCACGTCGTGGAATACTGCCGCCGGTAGGGAAAGATCTCGTTGCGAACTTGGATTACGTCGTTTGTTAATGGGTGCGGCCGCACTGAAGTTGGACAATTCGGACCCAGATGTTCAGGACCTTCACGAGGAATTTCGCAACATGCTGTTGCCATTATTCGAAGAACCCGTCATGTCCCAGATGCGTGACGCTACCTTATGCTTTCTTCCATCAGGTAAGAAAACGACGTGGGAAGGATTTGGTACAATTCCGGTCAGTCAATGGGATGTTCACGTGTATGATGCGGACGCAATATTATACCGGAAATGTGAGAGGCTTCCGATTGGGACAAGCATAGAGGGTATCACTGTCCATGAGAGAGCTGTCCTTCGGGGGAAGGATGGTGGTGGAGCTGCGGCTCGGTCCGTTGGATTCAACGTTATCAAGCGGGACAACGCTGTATCAGGGATACTGCGCCCTTCAAGTGTGAGTACTTCCATTCTAGAAGAAGATCCGGCCGGACTAGGAGTTCCAAGCTTCTTCGCAATTTTCTCTATCGTGAAGGACCATTTCAACGAGTTGTGGATAGTGTGCAAGGAGATGGCGGAATGTGGGAAGGGCTTTGCGGCAGAAGGGGATTTGAAGGTCCTGAAGTTGGGTGCTGGCGTGAGAAGGGTCGCATTGATCCACCAGTGCGACGAACAGTGCCGGATATCCCCGAATGAGAAGACGGTGCAGCACAGCAAGTCGCTAATGGAGGGTGGCGTATTCACAGTGCTGAGCAGGAAGAATGGGTACCCACCGCACATGGGATAGATTAGCAGTATTATAGTGATGTCAATATACATGGCATTTACGGTACCGTACCGTCACATTTAAACCTATACTCCTTATCATTGTGGCGGTGAATGACCGTTCCGTACTATCATCTTTTTGCCTGGAGATACTGTGTTTTAACGGTACCGTACAAGCATTCCATCTCATTCGTTTGACGGTACTGTACCGTCTCGTGCTACCGAGACGTTTAACGGTACCGTATCGTCATACATAACATTAATTGGGTACTCCGTTTAATGGTACGGTACCGCGAGTCTCGCATACGGTAACGTCACATTCTATCCGTACGGTACAATCGTTATCATGTTCTGTGCGCGCCCCATTTCAACGGTACAGTATAGTTAAACCACTACGTCGTAACGAAACGATTTTAACGCTACGGTACTGGTATAATAGGAACTGGCGAAGGACTGATTCTAACAGTACGGTACCACTGTAAACGGACGGTTCCGGACCCGTGCCCAACGGTACCGTAGCGATAAATCGGTACGAATACCATGCCACCGAGTGACGGTACGGTACGGTTAAAAGTCGAAGGGAAGTAGCGCATGATTACCGGTACGGTACCGACGGACTTTAAAGGTACGGTGTTGGATTCCAACGGTACCGTACCGTCACAAAGTAATACTGCGGTACAGGACGGAACGGTACCGTACCGTCATATTTTAGTGGTACGGTAAAAGGATCCAACGGTACAGTACCGTTGTGAACAATGGTTGTGGCACCTATCGGGATGGTACGGTACAGTTAATTGTATCGGTACGGAAGAGTAGAATGGCCGCCTATCTGACGGTACGGTACGGTGAAATATAGTCGCTTTTTACGGTCCTGTGAAGTTCGTTTAATGATACGGTAGCGTTAAGCGATTAGACGTTTAACGGTCAATGTACCGCAGTTCGCTTAACGGTTGTGGGGGGTGATTATGACCGTACGGAACCGTTAATTTTAACGGTTGTGGGACGTTAAAATAGGGGGTACTTACCATGCAGTGAGACGCCTTCCGCTGGCGATGCCAGATGCATACGGTCAGTGTGCCCTGGATGCCATCAACGTAGAACATTTGGACAGCTCTTCCGATGTCGATGACAAGCCCAGCCCACTCCCCTCCATGCGGAAGTCGGCGACCACATGTCCCCCATCCCACTGCCACGATGATTCCCACGTCCGCCGACCATGTCCCCCATCCGAGGACGGGACTGCGGAACGGGCTCCTGTGCAGTGCACCCCTCCGCTGCTCATTCCAGCGGCGGCCCCAGCCAACGACGGAACTACGCAACGGGCTGCAGAACAGCGCAGCCCTGCGCTGCTCACTCCGGCGGCCCAGGCACAGCCCACCCCTCCGCTGTTCACCCCGGCACCTGTCCATCCCGCCCCGGGACATGCTAGCCCTGCGGGGCTTTCTCAGACAGTGGCCCACTCCGCTACGGCAAAGGCTGCTACGGGAAAGGCCGCGGGGAGCGGGACTCAGTCGACTACGCTTAAGGAACAGGTGTCCCCCCCCGTGCGTCAAGGCAAAGACATGTTGAACCCGAAACATAAGGCGTCCTCCACTGAATGCAGTGTGTTGCATACTGCCCGTCAAGGATCCCCTGTCCTCACAACACGCCAAATGCGTGGGTCCCCGTTTCAGCCTTCCCTGCGACGTCGATCGCTTCTTCCCCCGCCAACTATCGACCTTCACAAGGCAAAGGACGACGACTACTACTTCCTGGGCATAACCCCTATCTCGCCTCTGGGCGCTTCCGTCCTCGGGAAGAGAAAGACGCCCGTCGAGGCGGACGCTGCGGACGCTGCGGACGTCACAAGGATTGGAAGAAGGCGCGCAGGGGATAGCGAGCGGGCTGTACAATCCGCCCCCGTACCATCCCCAGTGCGCAAGCAGGAAACCCGCACTGGTCCCACGGGTAACAATGCACCCATGCTGTAGTATAGTAGTTGATGTAGGTTGATCGCACCTGAGGTCAAGTCCCACTGAAGCCCGGCGGAAGCACGAAGAATGATCCCAACCAAGCGTGCCCGTCGTCGTGGACGGTTGGGTGGGACCGGGAGTACTTATCCTCCCAGTCCGCACCCACGTGGCACTGATTTATCGTATAGTGCAGTGCACCACGTGTCATACGTATCATACTAACTAGAAAGGTAGAAAAGTGATGGGGTAGGCC
>JAULBV010252812.1:0-42360 GCA_032358295.1 Pterothamnion heteromorphum | reverse complement strand
ATTATTAAACGTATTTAACTCTGCAGAATTAGATGTTTCACATTGAATACAAATAGAACCATCTTCATTAAATTTACGACGTTGATAAAATAATAAAGACCCATTCAAAATTTGATCTACAATATTGTCCACTTTTTCATGTATAATCCAACTATTTCTATCATGAATTTCAATAGCAATTTGAAAAGCTGGCGCAGCTTTTCTCTCTAAAATACTTTTTTGAGAACCTCTTCGCTTAGCTTCATCATCTCCTAAAGTCACATACTGTATGCCACCAATTAAATCAGAAAGTATAGGATTTTTAATTAAACTTTCTAAATAATTACCATGTGCTGTGCCAACTAATTGAACACCTCTTTCAGCAATTGTACGAGCAGCTAATGCTTCTAATTCAGTACCTATTTCATCTATAATAATTACTTCTGGCATGTGATTTTCTACAGCTTCAATCATAACTTGATGTTGAAGTTCTGGACGTGACACCTGCATTCTTCTTGCTCTACCAATTGCTGGATGTGGAATATCACCATCACCAGCTATTTCATTAGAAGTATCTATAATAACTACACGCTTTTCCATTTCATCTGCTAAAACTCTAGCAATTTCTCTAATTGCTGTTGTTTTACCTACTCCTGGCTTACCTAATAACAACAAAGACTCACCTAGTTCTAATAAGTCACGAATTATACTAATAGTACCAAAAATAGCACGACCTACTCTAAAAGTTAAACCAATAATATTACCATTTCTATTTCTTATAGAACTAATACGATGTAAAGTATATTCTATACCAGAACGATTATCTCCACTAAAATGCCCTAATTGCTTAATACAATAATCTAAATCATGCCAATCAATATTCTGAGTAGACAAATATTCAGGACCATGAGGAAAGCGAGCTTCAGGTCTACGTCCTAAATCCATTACAATTTCTATTAAATCTTTTCTATTTGGATGTTTATCTAATGGATTACGCACAAAATCTGGTAAAATTTTAAGTAACTTATCTAAATCATCTGCAATTAACATGACTTGAATATTATAAATAGATTAAAATACATTCAATAAAAAAAACCTATTAATACAGGTTAAATTAATTCTTTACTCAATAACAACTCAAATATATAACGATATATTTGAAAGATATCAACTATAAAGTATATAATATACAGAAGATATAATATTTTTTATTTTTCATATAAGATATAACAAAACGCATGGCTTCTCAATCAATTATAATTAAGCAAATATTTATTAAAACAAATTTAAAAATTATAAACTGCATAAATCAAAAAGGTAAAATTGTAGGATATAAAAAAATTTACCATAATATAATTGTACCAATTATACAATTTAAAGATTTAACTAGAATTTGGATGCTTCCCCAAGAAATTCAATTCAATAACAATAAATTTGAATAAATATTCTTCAATTATAGTAATATAGTAAAAGGAAAATAATCAATATGCAATTTGATATCAAAGACCTGAAAAAATTCTTATACTCAATACAAAATAATAATATTCAACAAATAAATATCAAAAGCAATAATTTAGAACTATGTGTTAATAAATATAAGTTCAACAATAATTTAGAAAAAAACATTCCAAAATTTAATAAAATAAAAAACTATCATAAAAATAATAAAGAAACAAATAATAACATTATTTCTACACAATCAGATTTTAGAAAAAACATTAATCAACATGAATCTGAAATTTATTCAACAATTATTTCACCTATGGTTGGAACTTTTTATAGATCACCAGCACCAAATGAACCAGTTTTTATAAAAAAGAATGATCTTGTACAAAAAAAACAAATTGTATGTATAGTTGAAGCTATGAAATTAATGAATGAAATAGAAGCAGAGGTAAATGGAGAAATTGTTGATTTCTTAGTTAATGATGGGGATATTGTAGACTGTGGTCAAGCTCTCATGAAAGTAAAAGTAAAATAAATCTATAAAAAAAATATAACTTTAATTATTGTTAACAGATTTTAGATACTAAATGAATTATAACTATAATATAATATAAAATGATCTAAAAACTCACAACTTATTTTACTATAAGATCTTATATATATTTATAGCACATTCTTATTTCTAATATTAATAGAATAAAAATAATTGTTATTAACTTAATACATATAACTTTGTGAGAGTTTTATTACTTGTCTCATAATCACAAGATAAATATAGAGAGGAGAATCTCGATGACAATTAGCTCACAAGAGCAAGAGACAAATAAAGTTAAAGTAACTGTAGATAAAAATCCAGTTAGTACATCATTTGAAAAATGGGCTAAACCAGGACATTTTTCAAGAACACTAGCTAAAGGTCCAACAACAACAACTTGGATCTGGAATTTACATGCAGATGCTCACGACTTTGATAGTCATACTAGTTCTTTAGAAGAAGTTTCAAGAAAAATCTTCAGTGCACACTTTGGACAATTATCAATAATTTTCCTATGGTTAAGTGGAATGTATTTTCATGGAGCTAGATTTTCTAATTATGTTGCTTGGTTAAATAATCCAACAATAATCAAGCCAAGTGCACAAATTGTATGGCCAATTGTTGGACAAGAAATTTTAAATGCAGATGTGGGTGGAGGCTTCCAAGGCGTACAAATTACATCAGGATTCTTTCAATTATGGAGAGCTTCCGGGATTACAAATGAATTTGAACTTTACATGACTGCCCTTGGTGGATTATTCATGTCTGTTCTTATGGTATTCGCAGGTTGGTTCCATTACCATAAGGCAGCACCAAAGTTAGAGTGGTTTCAAAATGTTGAATCAATGATGAATCATCACTTAGCTGGCTTACTTGGACTAGGATGCTTAGGATGGGCAGGACATCAAATACATATTGCATTACCTATCAATAAACTACTTGACTCTGGGATTTCACCAAAAGAAATACCATTACCTCATGAATTTATGGTAAATCGAGAATTAATGTCACAGCTATATCCTAGTTTTAGTAAAGGAATTTTACCATTTTTTACTTTAAATTGGAACGAATACTCTGACTTTCTAACGTTTAAAGGCGGACTAAATCCAATAAATGGAGGATTATGGCTTACAGATATTGCTCATCATCATCTTGCTCTTGCTGTTTTATTTTTAGTAGCAGGACATATGTATAGAACGAACTGGGGCATTGGTCATAGTATGAAAGAAATTTTAGAAGCACATAAAGGTCCTTTTACAGGAGAAGGACATAAAGGGCTTTATGAAATTTTAACTACATCTTGGCATGCACAACTAGCAATTAATTTAGCTATGATGGGCTCATTAAGTATAATTGTAGCACATCATATGTATGCGATGCCACCGTATCCATTTATTGCAACGGATTATCCCACACAATTATCTCTATTTACACATCATATGTGGATCGGAGGTTTTTGTATCGTAGGTGCCGGAGCACATGCATCAATATTTATGGTTAGAGATTATAATCCAGCACAAAATTATAATAATGTATTAGACCGAATTATTAGACATAGAGACGCAATTATTTCTCATTTAAATTGGGTATGTATATTCTTAGGATTTCATGCGTTTGGATTATATATTCACAATGATACCATGAGAGCACTTGGTAGATCTCAAGATATGTTCTCAGATACAGCAATTCAATTACAACCTATTTTTGCACAGTGGGTTCAAAACATTCATACACTTGCTCCAAGTAGTACAAGCCCAAATTCTTTAGCTACAGCTAGTTATGCATTTGGCGGAGATATTGTATCAGTAGGTAATAAAATTGCAATGATGCCAATAAAACTCGGAACAGCTGACTTTATGGTACATCATATACATGCATTTACAATACATGTATGCGTATTAATACTTGTAAAAGGATTCTTATTTTCAAGAAACTCTAGATTAATACCAGATAAATCAAATTTAGGCTTTCGTTTTCCTTGTGATGGTCCTGGACGAGGCGGCACATGCCAAGTGTCAGGATGGGATCATGTATTTCTTGGCCTTTTTTGGATGTATAATTCATTATCAGTTGTATTATTCCATTTTAGCTGGAAAATGCAATCAGATGTATGGGGAACAGTATCATCTTCTGGTACAGTATCTCATATAACAGGAGGTAATTTTGCACAAAGCGCAATCACAATTAATGGATGGCTAAGAGATTTTCTTTGGGCTCAAGCATCACAAGTAATACAATCATATGGTTCTGCACTATCCGCATATGGATTAATTTTCCTGGGTGCTCATTTCGTATGGGCATTTAGTTTAATGTTTTTATTTAGTGGACGTGGTTACTGGCAAGAACTAATTGAATCAATAGTATGGGCTCATAATAAAATTAAAGTGGCTCCATCAATTCAACCAAGAGCATTAAGTATTACACAAGGAAGAGCAGTTGGAGTAGCACACTACCTTTTAGGTGGAATTGGTACAACATGGGCATTTTTCTTAGCAAGAATAATATCAGTAGGATAAGGATAATAAAAAATGGCAACAAAATTTCCAAAATTTAGCCAAGCATTAGCACAAGATCCTACAACAAGAAGGATTTGGTATGGCATAGCTACTGCACATGATTTCGAAAGCCATGATGGAATGACAGAAGAAAATTTATATCAGAAAATTTTTGCTTCTCATTTTGGACATCTGGCAATTATATTTTTATGGACATCTGGTAATTTATTTCATGTTGCCTGGCAAGGCAATTTTGAAGAATGGGTATTAAAACCACTAAAAACAAAACCTATTGCACATGCTATTTGGGACCCTCATTTTGGTCAACCAGCTATTAAAGCATTTGCAAAAGGTAAAGCTTCTTATCCAGTAGATATTGCTTTCTCCGGGCTATATCATTCATGGTATACAATTGGTATGAGAACTAATAATGATTTATATACAGGTGCATTATTTTTACTTATTTTATCAGCGATCATGCTATTTGCAGGATGGCTTCATCTACAACCCAAATTTAAACCTGGCTTATCATGGTTCAAGAATAATGAATCTCGCTTAAACCATCACCTATCAGGATTATTTGGTGTAAGTTCATTAGCTTGGACAGGGCATTTAGTTCATGTAGCTATTCCAGAATCACGTGGACAACATGTTAGATGGGATAACTTTATTTCAATAATGCCACACCCATTAGGACTACAGCCATTTTTTACTGGCCAATGGGATAAGTATGCTGAAAACCCTGATACTTTAAATCATATATTTGGTACAAGTGAAGGTTCAGGAACTGCAATTTTAACTTTTTTAGGTGGATTTCATCCACAAACTCAATCATTATGGTTAACAGATATTGCTCACCATCATTTAGCAATTGCAATAATATTTATTGTTGCTGGCCACATGTATAAAACTAATTGGGGTATTGGACATAATTTAAAAGATATTTTAGAAGCACATAAACCCCCAAGTGGCAAGCTTGGTGAAGGACATAGTGGACTTTATGAAACTATTACAAATTCACTACATATACAATTAAGCTTAGCACTAGCATCACTTGGTGTTATTACTTCTTTAGTTGCACAACATATGTATGCTTTACCTCCATATGCTTTTATGGCTAAAGATTTTACAACACAAGCTGCATTATATACACATCATCAATATATAGCAGGCTTCTTAATGGTTGGCGCATTTGCACATGGAGCAATATTTTTTATAAGAGATTATAATCCTGAAGAAAATGCAAATAATGTATTAACTAGAATGTTAGAACATAAAGAAGCAATCATTTCTCATTTAAGTTGGGTTTGTTTATTTCTTGGATTTCATACTTTAGGATTATATATACATAACGACACAATGCTTGCATTTGGTACCCCAGAAAAACAAATCTTAATTGAGCCAGTATTTGCACAATGGATACAAGCTAGCTCTGGAAAAAGTTTATATGGGTTTGACGTGTTTTTATCATCATCATCTAATATTGCAACACAAGCAAGTAATAGTGTATGGTTACCAGGATGGCTAGAAGCAATCAATAGCGGCAAAAATTCACTATTTTTAACTATTGGTCCAGGAGATTTCCTGGTACACCATGCAATTGCATTAGGCTTACATACAACTACATTAATTTTAGTCAAAGGTGCACTAGATGCAAGAGGATCAAAATTAATGCCTGATAAAAAAGATTTTGGATACAGCTTTCCTTGTGATGGTCCGGGTAGAGGAGGAACATGCGACATATCAGCATGGGATGCATTTTATTTAGCTGTTTTTTGGATGCTTAATACAATTGGATGGGTAACATTTTATTGGCATTGGAAACATGTTACAATATGGCAAGGAAATGTAAGCCAATTTAATGAATCATCAACTTATTTAATGGGATGGCTAAGAGATTATCTATGGCTTAATTCATCACCACTAATTAATGGATATAATCCATATGGTATGAACAATTTATCTGTATGGGCATGGATGTTTTTATTTGGACATTTAGTTTGGGCAACTGGATTTATGTTCTTAATTTCTTGGAGAGGCTATTGGCAAGAACTCATTGAAACACTAGCTTGGGCTCATGAAAGAACTCCTTTAGCTAATTTAATTCGATGGAAAGATAAGCCTGTTGCATTATCTATTGTACAAGCTAGACTAGTTGGTTTAGTACACTTTTCTGTAGGCTATATTTTAACATATGCAGCATTCGTTATTGCATCAACATCAGGTAAATTTGGCTAATTAACAATCACCAAGACAAACTTATTGGACTGATTGACAATAAAGAATATTTATAATTAACATAAAATTATTGCTTATATATTATATAAGCAATGATTTTTTTTGTGAATTGCAATACAAATAAAAATCTTCTAGAATAAAATAACACTACAAGAACTACTAGTAATAAATTATTAATTAAGATATTAAACAAATGGCTAAAAAAAGTATGATCGAACGAGAAGTAAAAAGAAATAAACTAATTAATAAACATCAAGAACAAAGAAAAAAGATAAAAAATGCAATCAAAGAAACATTAGATGTTTCACATAAACTTCAATTACAAAAGAAATTACAAATGCTTCCGCGTAATAGTATGCAATGCAGAAAACGCAATATTTGCTGGATAACAGGTAGAAGTAGAGGATTTTATAGAGATTTTGGTTTATCAAGACATGTTTTACGTGAAATGTCACATTTATGTTTATTACCAGGAGTAAAAAAAGCAAGCTGGTAATAATATATAGGTCTAGTATAATAAATAAATATTCTAAATATAATAAATATTTAGAATATTTATATGATATTAAATCAAATTTTATGCTCATTAACTCAATTAATATCTATAAACCAAACTGATTACCTCTACGATATTGTAAAAAAGCAGCAACTAATAATCCTAATAATGTTATAGGTATAAGCCCTAAGACTATACCAAATAAAAGAGGTTCTATCATAAATTAATTATATCCAATAAATAAATAAAAACTATTAATAAGATAAAATAACAATATCTTATCTTTTCTATCTAAAACCAATAGCTGCTTGCCATACAAATGCTAGCAACAGAAAAAATACTGGTATGATAGGTAAAATATCTACCAAAGGACGAAAAATCATATAAGCATCTGGCAACTTTGTTAAAAGTATAGTTGTTAACATAAAATACACCTCTTCAATCAAATTGTTTTATTATTAATAATATATATATTTATATTAATGTACACGAAATCATACAACTTATTTATTTTTTTTATTAATTCATGACATAGTCAAATACTAATTAAGTTGATTGATATCTTTTAAAATTATAAATTTCTTAAAATAAAAAATATATCTTTAGAGTAAATTTTATTTATAAGTATATAATTTTATAACAAGAAAAATTATAATAATAGATAATATATTTCATAATATAGATTATTATAAAGATAAAACGAAATATATTAATAAATTACATTTAAAATTCAAAAAAATTTACTAAGGAGATATTTATGACAATTCTTATTCAATTATTAGTCTTCATTTTAGTTATATTTTCAACTCTTTTAGTCATTGGTATACCAGTAACAATTGCATCACCAGGACAATGGGAACAGTCAAAAAATTTAATTTATACTGGTGCTGGCATATGGGCTGGACTGGTAATTATTACGGGGATTGCTAATTCATTTGTTGCATAAACTACAAAATTATAAAAAAAAATTAATTTCAATAATTAATTTTAATAATATATACAAGTAGAATAGGATGAAACCTATTCTACAATTATATTATAAAAAGTTGACAAAGCATTCATTATTTGAAATAATTGTTCTTGTATCATTATAAGCGGGTATAGCTCAGTGGTAGAGCGCAACCTTGCCAAGGTTGATGTCGCGCGTTCGACTCGCGTTACCCGCTATAAATCAATATAAAAAAAAGAAAAATTAAGCCTCTGTAGAATTAGTATCTATTACAGAATCATCATTCGTTTTTTGAGACTCAGGATTATAGACTTGTTTACCTAAATCCATCATAGATTGCTGTAAATCATTCTGTAAACTTTTAATTAAATCATAACTTTCACTATTAATTGCTTCTCTTAAATTATCAATAACTTTCTGTATTTTCTCTTTATCTTCAAGAGACACTTTATCTCCCAATTCATTTATTTGATTTTGTGACTGGTAACATAAAGAGTCTGCTTGATTCTTCAAATCTATTTGCTCACGCTTTTGCTTATCAAAAGTTGCATTTTCTTGAGCATCTTTTACTAATTTCTCAACTTCATCCTTAGGTAATGTTGAAGCCCCAGAAATAGTAATCGACTGCTCTTTACCAGTACCTTTATCTTTTGCATTTACTGATAAAATACCATTAGCATCAATATCAAATGTAACCTCTATTTGAGGAACACCTCTTGGCGCTGGCATAATACCATCTAATCTAAAAGTACCTAAACTTTTATTATCTTTAGTAAATTCTCTTTCACCCTGCAAAACATTAATTTCTACATTAGGCTGATTATCAACAGCTGTAGAAAAAACTTCTGATTTTTTAGTTGGGACAGTTGTATTACGAGCAATAATTTTAGTCATTACACCACCCAAAGTCTCTACACCAAGAGATAAAGGAGTAACATCTAATAATAAAATATCTTTTACTTCACCAGCTAACACACCTGCTTGTACAGCTGCCCCAATTGCCACAACTTCATCTGGGTTAACACTTTGATTTGGCTCTTTACCAATATGTTTTTGCACTAATTGTTGTATTGCTGGAATTCTAGTGGAACCTCCAACTAAAACAATTTCATCAATTTTATTAGTACTGAGTTGCGCATCTTTTAATGCATTATCAACTGGAATTTGACACCTTGAAATTAAATCTTGACATAAATGTTCAAATTTTGCACGAGTAATATTTTTATCTAAATGTTTTGGACCAGTATCAGTAGATGTAATAAAAGGTAAATTAATATCTGTTTGAGATAAACTAGATAACTCCATTTTAGCTTTTTCTGCTGCTTCTGTTAATCTTTGTAATGCCTGTCTATCTTTACTTAAATCTAAACCTTCATCATTTTGAAATTCTTGCATTAACCATTCTACAATTTTTCTATCAAAGTCATCGCCTCCTAAATTAGTATCACCTGATGTAGCAAGTACTTCAAAAACTCCATCACCAACTTCTAGAATAGAGACATCAAATGTTCCTCCACCTAAATCAAAGACTAAAATAGTTTCATTATTTTTTTTATCTAAACCATATGATAAAGAAGCAGCTGTGGGCTCATTAATAATACGTAACACTTCTAAACCTGCAATTTGACCTGCATCTTTTGTTGCTTGCCTTTGCGAATCATTAAAATACGCTGGCACTGTAATTACAGCTTGAGTAACATTTTGCCCTAAATATGTGCTTGCATCTTCAACTAATTTACGTAAAACTTGTGCAGAAATTTCTTCTGGAGCAAAATCTTTATTTAAAGCTGGACACTCAAGTTTAATATTTTCATTATTATCTCCTTTTACATTATAAGATAATTGCTTTAATTGCTGATTAACTTCATCTTCTCTCCGACCAATAAATCTTTTAACAGAATAAAAAGTATTTTCTGGATTCATAACAGCTTGTCTTTTAGCAATATGACCAACTAACTTATCGTGTTTTTTTGTATAAGCTACAACTGATGGCGTGGTTCTTAAACCTTCTTTATTTGGTATAACAACTGGTTTACCACCTTCCATAACAGCAACAACAGAATTTGTTGTACCAAGATCAATTCCAACAACTTTACTCATATTTTCAATAAAAATAAATTAAATCACAATACATAATATATATATAATTATTTAATTAAAAAGATTAATAAAGTAGTAGTAACCTCACTTTTTAATTAAATATATAGATGAAACTTGAAAATTATCACAAATTAAAAGATAATATTATAAAAAAAAATTAACTAGAGGTTTGTCTGTAAAACTCTATCAGCATTACAAGGAGAAATAATCGTGTCAATTGGGCTGTTAGGAACAAAAATTGGAATGACTCAATTATTTAATAAAGAAGGAAGTGCCATACCTGTTACTATATTAAAAGTTGGTCCTTGTACAATTACTCAAATTAAAACAATAGAAAATCATGGATATGAAGCTATTCAAATTGGTTATGAAGAAGTCAACTGTAATAGATTAACAAAACCTGAATTAGGGCATTTAAAAAAACTAGATATCCCACCTTTAAAATATTTACATGAATATAAAAATAATAAAGAATTCTCAAATAAACTAAAGATAGGTGATCAATTAAATATCACAGAATTTAAAATAGGTAACTTTATTAATGTATCCGGGAAAAGTATAGGTAAAGGATTTAGCGGATATCAAAAAAGACATCATTTTAGTAGAGGACCGATGACCCATGGATCTAAAAATCATAGACAACCAGGATCTATTGGAGCTGGAACAACACCAGGACGCGTTTTTCCAGGGAAAAAAATGGCTGGAAGAATGGGACATAAAAAAGTTACAATAAAAAATTTGCAAATAATAGATATTAATGCAGAAGAAAATATAATGATCATAAAAGGAGCAGTTCCAGGTAAAGCAGGCAATATTATTTATATTAATAAAAATAAATCACATGACAGAAATTAAAACACTTAAATACGATATCATTGATAAAACACAGCCAGAAATAAAACAACAATCAAATGACATATACTTTAAAATTAGTAATGATATAAAAAAGAATATGTATATAATACATCGTGTAATAAAAGAACAATTAAATGGAAGAAGACAAGGTAATGCACATACAAAAACACGAAGTGAAGTAAGAGGTGGGGGAAAAAAACCTTGGAAACAAAAAGGCACTGGTAAAGCAAGAGCTGGCTCTATTAGATCACCATTATGGAGAGGTGGAGGTATTATTTTCGGCCCTAAATCTAAAGAATATATATCTAAAATTAATAAAAAAGAAAAAATACTAGCTATTAAAATTCTACTATATAATAAATACTGCCATACAATAGTAGCTCAAAATTTATTCAATGATTTAATGCAACCAAGTACTAAAAAAATCATTAATGAATTAAATAATCTAGGCATTAATACAAAAAATCAAGAAAAAATTCTAATTGTTGTAAAATCAAAAACTAAATTATTATATTTATCAATTCGTAATTTACCAAATATAAATATAATATGTGTTAATCATATAAATACTTTGTCGTTAATTAAGGCAGATAAAATTTTACTAACAACTGAAGCTTTAAATACAATAGAAACAATATATAATGACAAAAATCATAAGTAATAATAGAGAACTATTAGATTTAATTAAATACCCAATTATAACTGATAAAACAACACAGTATCTTGAAGATAATAAATATTGTTTTGCAGTATCAAGAAATACTAATAAAAATCAAATCAAACAAGCCATTGAGTATATTTTTAATGTTAAAGTTGTAAAAATTAACACATTAAATACACCGCCAAAAACAAGAAAAATAGGTAAATTTATGGGCAAAACAAAAAATTATAAAAAAGCTATTATTGAATTAGATTCACAATATAAGATTAATCTATTTGAAGATAATTAAATTCATTTTATTTACAAAAACACTTACACTTTTACACTTATATGGCAGTTCGTTTATATAAAGCATATACACCAGGTACACGAAATAGAACAGTATCTACTTTTAATGAAATTACAACAAATAAACCAGAAAAATCATTAATTACAACTAAACAATCTCATAAAGGTCATAATAATAGAGGAATTATTACATCACGACATAAAGGCGGGGGGCACAAAAAACGCTATAGAATAATAGACTTTAAGCGCAACAAGTTAAATATAAATGGTAAAGTAGCAAGTATAGAATATGATCCTAATAGAAATGCAAGAATTGCCTTATTGCACTATCAAGATGGTGAAAAAAGATATATTTTACATCCAAGATCATTACAAATAGGAACACATGTAACTGCAGGACCAAATGCTCCGATAGAAGTGGGAAATGCATTACCATTAGAAAAAATTCCATTAGGCACAGCTGTACATAATATAGAATTAAAGCCAAAAAAAGGTGGGCAAATAGTTCGAGCAGCTGGTACATACGCTCAAATTGTTGCAAAAGAAGGTAATTTTATTACATTAAAACTTCCTTCAAGCGAAGTTAGAATAATTCATAAAGCATGCTATGCTACTATTGGTCAGGTGGGAAATATAGATGCTAGTAATATTACTATTGGTAAAGCAGGACGTAATAGATGGCTAGGTAAAAGACCTACTGTACGTGGTGTAGTAATGAATCCTATTGATCATCCGCATGGTGGTGGTGAAGGAAGATCACCAATAGGAAGATCTCATCCAGTAACACCATGGGGCAAACCTGCACTAGGAAGAAAAACACGTAATCATAATAAATATAGTAATAAATATATACTACGTCACCGTAAATAACCAATATATATACTTTTATACTAAAATCAAAAAAATAAAATCATGTCAAGATCATTATTCAAGGGACCATATATAGAAATAAAACTTCTAAAAAAGATTGATAAACTTAATAATCAAAATAGCAAAGAAACTATAAAAACATGGTCTAGATCATCTACAATTATACCTGACATGGTTGGTCATACAATTGCAGTATATAATGGTAAACAACATTTCCCTGTATTTATTTCAGATCAAATGGTTGGACATAAATTAGGAGAATTCGTGCCGACTAGAACATTCAGAAGTCATATCAAAAATGATAGAAAAACAAGAAAATAAAAACAATGGAAATAAATAAAGTTGAATCTAAAGCTATTGGTAAATACTTAAGATTATCACCACATAAAGCAAGACGAGTTCTAGAACAAATTAAAGGCAAAAAATATAAAGATGCAAAACTTATACTAAAATTTATGCCATATAAAGCTTGTCATAATATTATTAAAATATTAGACTCTGCTGTTCAAAATATAGTCCATAATCAAAATCAAGCAATTGATAAAAATAATTTAATCATTAAATATGCAATTGCAGATGATGGCCCAACATTAAAAAGATTTCAACCTCGTGCTCAAGGTAGAGCTTTTCCCATTCGAAAACCAACATGTCATATAACTATTAAAATTACAACAAAATAAAATTAATATTAAAACAAAAAACAATATACATACATGGGACAAAAAATTCATCCATCTGGATTTAGAATAGGTATAACTCAAAGCCATAAATCTTCTTGGTTTACAAAAATGCACCTATATCCAAAACTATTAAAGGAAGATTACATAATTCGTAATTATATAGAAGAACAATTAAATAAAGCTAGTATTAGCTTAATTTATATAGAAAGAAAAGTAGATCAAATAGAAATTTACATACATACTTCAAGACCGGGTATTGTACTAGGTAGACTAGGCACTGGAATAGAACATTTAAGAACACAATTAGAAAATAAACTAAAAATTCATCAAAAAATAAGAATCAATGTGATTGAAGTCACTGAACCTGATTCACAAGCAATTCTAATTGCAGAATTCATTGCTCAACAACTAGAAAAACGTATTGCATTCCGACGTGCAGTTAGACAAGGTATTCAAAGAGCACAAAAAACAACAATTAAAGGCATTAAAGTGCAAGTTTCTGGTAGATTAAATGGTGCAGAAATAGCAAGAAAAGAATGGGTTAGAGAAGGCAGAGTTCCACTGCAAACATTAAGAGCAGATATTGACTATGCGTATAAAACAGCACAAACTATTTACGGAATACTTGGAATAAAAGTATGGTTATTTAAAGGAGAACAAGTACCTCAATTAAATCAAAATGATGACATTGTAACAAATCAAAGTGAAGAACCTGTTTCAATCAAAAACCAATAATCAAAATTACTATAATATATGCTAAGTCCTAAAAAAACAAAATTTAGAAAACAACATCGCGGCAGAATGAAAGGTAATGCAAGCAAAGGTAACAAAATTGCATTTGGAGACTACGCATTACAAACAATAGAACCTGTATGGCTAAGTTCAAGACAAATAGAAGCAACACGTCGTACTATAACAAGATATGTAAAAAGAGGAGGGAAATTATGGATACGTGTTTTTCCAGATAAACCTGTTACAGCAAGGCCTGCAGAAACAAGAATGGGATCAGGTAAAGGAGCTCCAGAATACTGGGTTGCTGTAATTAAACCAGGTCATATTATATTTGAAATATCAGGTGTTCCAAAAATGATAGCTAAACAAGCTATGAAATTAGCTTCATATAAATTACCAGTAAAAACAAGATTCATTACCAAAGATGACTAAAATAAAATTATGAAATTAAATATAAAAGAGGAATGGAAAAATCTAGACCTAGAAAAAATAGAAGAAAAGATTAATGAACTTAAAAAAGAAATTATTCTACTAAAAATTAAACAAGCAACACAACAAACTATTAAACCACACTTATTTAAAAGTAAAAAACATGAATTGGCACAAATGCTAACTCTAGAAACATTAAAAAAACAAAAATAATATGCCAATCAAAGAAACGCTAGGAATAGTTATTAATAATAAAATGCATAAAACAATTACTGTTGCAGTAAAACAACAAATATCACATAAAAAATATGGCAAAATAATAATTAAAACAAATAAATATTACGCTCATGATGAACAAAATCAATGTCAAATAGGAGATCATGTAAAAATTCAAGAAACTAAACCTATTAGTAAATATAAAAGATGGACATTAATCAATAAAATAATAAAAAAATGATACAAGCTCAAAGTTATTTAAATATTGCAGATAATAGCGGTGCACGTAAAATTATGTGTATTCGAGTCCTCGGTAGTAGCAATCCAGCTTATGCTGGTATAGGCGATATAATCATAGGTGTTGTTAAAGATGCCTCACCTAATATGCCTGTTAAAAGATCTGATGTAGTAAGAGCTGTTATTGTAAGAACAAAAAAAACAATACGTCGATCAGATGGTATGAATATTCGATTTGATGATAATGCAGCTGTTATCATTAATAAAGAAAATAATCCTAGAGGTACACGAGTATTTGGACCAATAGCTAAAGAACTAAGAGATCAAAATTTTTCAAAAATTATATCATTAGCACCAGAGGTAGTCTAATTTTCATGAAAAGAAAAAACAATAAAATGCATATAAGAAAAAATGATAATGTAATAATTATTTCTGGAAAATATAAAGGTCAAACAGGAAGAGTTCTAAAAATATTATCAAAAAAACATTCAATAATCATAGAAAATATTAATTTGAAAACAAAACATAGTAAACCAATCCGAGAAAATGAGAAGGGAGAAATAAAAAAAATTGAAGCCCCTGTACATAATTCAAATGTATCTTTATTAAAAACATAATAAATAACTATCAAATATATATAAAAAAAATTAATATTGAAGATGCAACAATCATTACACACATTATACAAAACTAAAATATCTCAAGAATTACTAAATCAATTTAAATATACAAATATACATGAAATACCTAAATTAGTAAAAATTACATTAAATCGAGGATTAGGAGAAGCTTCACACAATGCTAAAGCATTAGATAACAGTGTACAAGAATTTACTTTAATTACTGGACAAAAACCTATTATAACAAAAGCGAAAAATTCTATTGCTGGCTTTAAAATTAGAGAAAATGTGCCAATTGGTTTATCAATTACTTTAAGAAATGAAAAGATGTATGACTTTCTTAATAAATTAATCAATTTATCATTACCAAGAATTAGGGATTTCCGAGGTATTAGTCCAAAACAGTTTGATGGAAGAGGAAATTATAATTTAGGCTTAAAAGAACAAATTATTTTCCCTGAGATTGCATATGACCAAATAGATAAAATCAGAGGCATGAATATAGCAATTGTAACAACTGCTAAAACTGACCAAGAAAGCTTAGCGCTATTAAAAGGCTTTGGTATGCCTTTTTATAAATAAACAATTAATCATAATAAATTTTATAATAATTTAGCAAAGGAGAGATACTTATGGTTAATGATACTATTGCTGACATGCTAACGAGAATTCGTAATGCTAACTTAGCAAAGCATCAAATAGTTCAAGTTCCAGCAACAAAAATGACACGTAATATCCTAAAAGTATTACGAGAAGAAGGTTTCATATATCAATTTGAAGAAATAGGAGAAAACTTAAAAAACTATTTAATAATATCATTAAAATATAAAGGTAAACATAAAAAGCCTGTAATGACAGCATTAAAAAGAATTAGCAAACCAGGTTTAAGAGTATATGCTAACCACAAAGAACTCCCAAGAGTACTAGGAGGTATAGGTATTGCTATCATCTCAACATCACAAGGCGTAATGACTGATAGACATGCTAGACATTGTGGCCTTGGTGGAGAAGTTCTATGTTATATATGGTAAAAATTATTAAAAGGCTAGAAAAATTATGTCACGAATAGGAAAAAAAATTATTGTTTTACCAAAAGAAATTAAAGCTTATCTAGAAGATTCGATAATACACATTGAAGGACCTAAGGGTCATTTATCACATATAATATCAGACCTTATTCAAGTACATATAAATACAGAGAATAAAACTATTCATCTAACACGCATACAAGATACAAAAAAAGCGCAAGCATTACATGGTTTATTTCGTAGCATAATAAATAATATGGTAATAGGAGTATCACAAGGATTTGAAAAAAAACTTAATATACAAGGAGTTGGATATAGATCTCAAAATTCAGGGAATACTTTAATTTTAAATGTTGGATATAGCCATCCTGTAAATATAATCCCACCTAAAGATATCTCTATCAAAGTGGATAATAGTATTAATATTACGATATCAGGGATTAATAAAGAAACAGTAGGAGAAATAGCAGCAAAAATTCGTGCTGTTAGACCACCAGAGCCATATAAAGGAAAAGGAATTAGATACCAAAATGAACAAGTAAGAAGAAAAGTGGGTAAAGCAGGAAAATAAAAATAATATGATAAAAAAAAGAATAAAAGGTACATATAAACAACCAAGATTATATATTTTTAAATCAAATAAACATATATATGAACAACTAATAGATGATATTAATCATACAATTCTTGCTAGTAGTTCAACAATTGGAAAAGATATAAAGCAAAGTATTAACTCATTTGCAAATTGCAAAAATGCTCAAATAGTTGGTCAAAACATAGCCATTAAATCTAAAAATCAAGGAATACATAGAGTAATATTTGATCGTGGAAATAATCTATATCATGGACAAATACAAGCCTTAGCAGATGCAGCGAGAAAAGAAGGCATTAATTTTTAATATTAAGAGAAATATGATTACAAAAAAAAAGAATATAAAAAATAAAGAAGAGACTCATTGGGAAGAAAGAGTGGTACAGGTAAAAAGAGTAACTAAAGTAGTAAAAGGAGGCAAAAAACTTAGTTTTCGTGCAGTTTTAGTAATTGGTAATGAAAAAGGACAAATAGGAGTAGGAGTAGGAAAAGCAAGCGATGTGATAGGAGCTGTAAAAAAAGGAGTTAGTGATGCAAAAAAACATGTAATCAATATTCCTCTAACTAAATCAAGTTCAATACCTCATCCAATTCAAGGGATTTCAGGAGCAGCTAAAATAATGCTTAGACCATCCGCTACAGGATCAGGAGTAATTGCAGGTGGTTCTACAAGAACAGTACTAGAACTAGCAGGTATTAAAAACATTTTAGCTAAACAACTTGGCTCCAGTAATACACTTAATAATGCAAGAGCTGCAATTAATGCTCTCTCTAATCTTAGAACATTACAGCAAACTGCTCAAAATAGAGATATCAGCATAGAATGTTTATATAATATTTAACTACAAAATACCAATAGTTGCACAATTATGAAAACAACAAATAAATTAATAAACAAAATTACTATTACTTTAATCATACTATTTTTAGCTAGAGTAGGAATCTTTATTCCTATACTAGGCATAGATCATGAAACATTCAATAGTACTATTAAACAAAATGGAATTATTAATTTTTTAAATATTTTTGCTGGAGGAGGTTTTTCTACTATTGGTGTTTTTGCATTAGGTATTGTACCTTATATTAATTCATCTATTATAATGCAACTATTAATTAAAGTATTACCTTCACTAGAAAACCTACAAAAAGATGAAGGTGAGTTAGGGCGACAAAAAATAACACAAATTACACGCTATCTTACAGCTATATGGGCATTAATACAAAGTTTTTCCATAGCAATATGGATAAAACCTTATGTATTTGAATGGAATTATTCTTTTATTACTGATTGTGTTTTAACATTAACAACTGGATCAATTATTATAATGTGGTTTTCAGAAATTATTAATGAATATGGTATAGGTAATGGTGCCTCACTTTTAATCTTTCAAAACATAGTTTCCAATATACCCAAAAATTTTCAAGAATATAAACTCAATATTTACAATGATAATATAATAAAAAACATAATATTAATTAGTACATTTTGTTTAATGATTCTCATTATAAATATCTTAATACAAGAAGGAAAACGAAAAATTGCAATTATTTCAGCTAAACAACTAGGAAAAATTAATGAATTAAATCCACAAAGCTATATTCCACTCAAACTAAATCAAGGGGGTGTTATGCCAATAGTATTTGCTTCAGCAGCAATGGCCTTACCATCATACTTGTATCAAATGAATAATAGTAAAACAATCTCAAAAATTATTTATTTTTTTTTACCAAATCAATTCTTATATTTACCATTATATCTAATACTTATTATTAGTTTTAGCTACCTTTATTCATCAATTATTCTAAACCCAGAAGATATAGCTAAAAACTTAAAAAAGATGGGAGCAAGTATACCAAATATTAGACCAGGATCAGAAACAACCAAGTATTTAAAAAAAATTATCTATAGACTCACTTTTATTGGCTCAATTTTTTTATTTATTATTGCTTTATTTCCTTCTACTATCTATTATATTACAGAAATAAACTCCTTAAAAGGCTTAGGGGCAACTTCATTACTAATACTTGTAGGAGTTGCAATTGATACAGCAAAACAAATTCAAACATATATAATATCACAACAATATGATAATATGATGGAATAAATCTCAATATTTATTTATTAATTGAAAAAATTACAATATGAAAGTCAGACCATCAGTAAAAAAAATGTGTGATAAATGTAGGATTATACGAAGACATAGAAGAATAATGATTATTTGTGAAAATCCAAAACATAAGCAAAGACAAGGATAAACAATTTAAAGGATAAAAATATGGCAAGAATAGCAGGAGTAGATTTACCAAAAAATAAAAGAATTGAAATTGGCTTAACATATATATATGGTATAGGACTATCAAGATCACAAGAAATTCTTAAAAAAACAAATATAAACACCAATACACTTATAAATGCTTTAACAGATGAACAAATAATATCAATTCGACAAACATTAAATAATGAATATGAACTAGAGGGAGACTTAAAAAGATTAGAAACCCTTAATATAAAAAGGTTAATGGATATTGGGACATATAAAGGAAGAAGACATAGAATGGGGTTACCATTAAGAGGTCAAAGAACAAGAACAAATGCAAGAACTCGAAGAGGAAATAAAAAAACCATTGCTGGTAAGAAAAAAGCTCCTAGAAAATAAATTAAAAAAGTATAACAAATCATTAAATAAATTATGGCAAGACAAGTAAAAAAAATTACTAATAAACAAAAAAAAAATATCATAACAGGTATTACTCATATTCAATCCACATTCAATAATACCATTATTACAATTACAGATTTACAAGGAGAAACTATTGCTTGGTCTTCTTCTGGAGCAAGTGGATTTAAAGGAGCTAAAAAAAGTACACCTTTTGCTGCACAGACAGCAGCAGAAAAAGCTGCCAAGCAAGCAATTGAACAAGGCATGAAACAAACAGAAGTAATGGTTAATGGACCTGGTTCAGGACGTGAAACAGCAATTAGAGTATTGCAAGCAACCGGAATAAATATAACATTAATTAAAGATATTACACCTATTCCTCATAATGGATGTAGACCACCAAAAAAACGCAGAGTCTAAAAAGTTTGTATCATTTATTACTCAATATTTAACAAATCATATCATATAAAATAAAGGATTTTATTATATGACTCATTTTCATATTGAATGCATAGAGTCAAAAAGAGAAAGTACACGTGAATACTATGGACATTTTATATTAGAACCTCTAAATAAAGGACAAGGTATTACTGTTGGAAACTCTTTAAGAAGAACTATCCTTTCAGATTTAGAAGGTACTGCTATCGTGGCTGTCAGAATAGCTGGTATAAACCATGAATTTTCTACTATCACAGGAGTCAGAGAAGATGTTTTAGAAATACTACTTAATTTAAAAGCAGTAGTACTTAAGAGTTACACTAAAGAACCACAAATAGGTAGAGTAAGAATACAAGGACCTGCCATTATAACAACAGGTTTACTTGAATTACCTCCTGAAGTAAAGATAATTGATCCCAAGCAATATATTGCAACAGTATGCAATAATACACTTTTTGAAATGGAATTTAGAATTGAAAAAGGTAATGGATATAGACTTGTTGATAAAGGTATAGATAATAAATCTATTGATTTCTTACAAATTGACGCTGTTTTCATGCCAGTAACAAAATTCAATTATAATGTAGAAGAAAAAAGAATTAACACCAATATAACACAAGAAAAACTATCATTAGAAATTTGGACGGATGGAAGTCTCTCACCACAAGAAGCAATGAGTCAAGGAGCAAATATTCTTACACATCTTTTTCATCCACTCACAAATATTAACTTTCAAACTAAACATAATAACAATGAACAACATGACAAACAAATTAATCAAATATTAATTGAAGAACTACAACTATCTGTAAGAGCTTATAATTGCTTAAAAAGAGCACAAATTAATTCAATATCTGACTTGCTCGATTATTCACAAGAAGAGCTACTAGAAATTAAAAACTTTGGACAAAAATCAGCAGAAGAAGTCATTGAAGCTTTGAAAGATAAATTAGGAATTAATCTACCTAAAGAAAAAGAAAAAAACTGAAATATGCTATATAAAAATAAAAAATTATTTAATAATATATTAACTATTAATTCATGGATACCAATAAAACACACATACAATCATATAATAATCAAAATCAATGGTATATAATTGACGCAAAAAACCAAAACTTAGGCAGATTAAGTACACAAATTGCCACTACTTTACTGGGCAAAAATAATACTAATTATACACCATATACTATAAATAAAGCATATATTATCGTCACAAATTCCAAATTAATTTCAGTAACAGGAGATAAAAAAGAAAAAAAATTGTATAGAAGACATTCAGGTAGACCCGGAAGTCTTAAAATAGAAACATTAAATGAATTACAATATAGACTACCGAATAGAATAATTGAAAAATCAGTGAAAGGCATGTTACCTAAAGGTCCTTTAGGGCGTCAATTATTTAGACAACTAAAAGTATATGAAGATACAACACATCCACATAAAGCACAAAAACCTGATACACTTATATTAACTTAATACATATTATTAATTAAAATATTTATAGAATGACAATTTTATCAAATCAAACAAAAATTATTTATTCCGGAACAGGTAGACGTAAAACATCTGTCGCACAAGTACGACTAATGCCTGGTTCAGGAAAACTCATCATAAATGGACTACCAGGTGAATCATACCTACAGTTTAGTCCAAATTATTTACGAATTTCTTGTTTACCTTTACAAATACTTGGTTTAAGCAAAGAATATGATATATATGTAAAAGCAGAAGGAGGTGGCTTAACTGGACAAGCTGATGCCATTAGATTAGGACTTGCACGTGCTTTATGTACAATTAATCCTGAAAATAGAATAACACTCAAATCTGAAGGATTATTAACCAGAGATGCAAGAGTTAAAGAACGAAAAAAATATGGTTTACGTAAAGCAAGAAAAGCACCACAATATTCAAAACGTTAATAAAAACAGATATAACAAATGCCACAAAAAAATATTCATCCAAAATGGTATACAGAATCTAAAGTATATTGTGATGGTAAGCATATTATGACAATCGGGTCAACCAAAGAAGAACTACATGTAGATATATGGTCTGGAAATCATCCTTTTTTTACTGGTTCACAAAGAATCATAGATACAGAAGGAAGAGTTGAAAAGTTCATGAAAAAATACAATTATAAAACTATAAAATCATAAAAATAAAAGGTTTGACAGGGTATCATACAATATTTATAATATAAAAGATATTCAAGTCAATATGAATATAATATATATCACTAATGCCAACTATTCAACAATTAGTAAGATCCGAAAGAAAAAAATACGATAAAAAAACTAAATCCCCAGCACTCAAAGCTTGTCCACAAAGACGAGGAGTATGTACTAGAGTATATACAACTACACCTAAAAAACCAAATTCTGCATTAAGAAAAGTAGCTAGGGTAAGATTAACATCTGGTTTTGAAGTTACAGCATATATACCAGGTATTGGACACAATATTCAAGAACATTCTGTAGTCTTAATTAGAGGCGGTCGTATCAAAGATTTACCTGGTGTTAGATATCATGTAGTAAGAGGTACACTAGATTCAGCTGGAGTTAAAGAAAGGCAGAACAGCCGATCTAAATATGGAACAAAAAAACCTAAAACATAAAACATCAAATAATAAATATACATATGTCTCGTCGTAATACTGCTAAAAAAAGAATCATTCCTGCAGACCCAATATATAACAGTAAACTGATTAGTATGTTAACAGTAAGAATACTGAAACATGGAAAAAAGGGATTAGCACAAAAAATTATCTACCAAGCAATAGAAATAATTAAAGAAAAAACAAATAATGATCCACTACATATACTAGAAAAAGCTATACGTAATTCAACTCCACTAGTGGAAGTAAAAGCCAGAAGAGTTGGTGGATCAACATATCAAGTCCCAATAGAAGTAAGAGCATACAGAGGAACAAATCTTGCTTTAAGATGGATTACTAAATTTGCTATTTCAAGATCAGGAAAAAATATGCCATTAAAGCTAGCTAATGAAATTATAGATGCATCAAATGAAATTGGTAATACAATCAGAAAACGAGAAGAAACTCATCGAATGGCTGAAGCAAATAAAGCATTTGCACACTATCGTTACTAAGCACACATAATTATAACAATTTTATATTTATTCAAGGAAACAGAATAATATGTCACGTGAAAAATTTGACCGTTCAAAACCACATGTCAATATTGGAACAATTGGTCATGTAGACCATGGAAAAACAACATTAACAGCTGCAATTTCAGCAACACTAGCAGCAAATAATGCAACAACTGCAAAAAAATTTGATGAAATTGATGCTGCACCAGAAGAAAAAGCAAGAGGAATTACAATTAATACTTCGCATATTGAATATGAAACCACTGATAGACATTATGCACATGTGGATTGTCCGGGACATGCAGATTATGTAAAAAATATGATTACTGGTGCTGCTCAAATGGATGGAGCTATTTTAGTGGTATCTGCAGTTGATGGACCTATGCCACAAACTAGAGAACATATTTTATTAGCAAAACAAGTCGGAGTACCCAATATTGTTGTTTTTCTTAATAAAGAAGACCAATTACAAGAAGATGATTTAGAAGATGAAGAAATTAAAGAATTAATAGAGTTAGTAAAATTAGAAGTAATAGAACTTTTAGATAATTATGATTTTCCAGGAGACAAAATTCCATTCGTTGCAGGATCTGCTCTTCTAGCATTAAAATCAGTTACAGAAAATAATATCATAGAACGAGGAAAGGATGATTGGGTAGATAAAATTTATAACCTAATGGATGCGGTTGACTTATACATACCAACTCCTGAAAGAGATAATGAAAAAGACTTCTTGATGGCTGTTGAAGATGTGTTCTCTATTACTGGAAGAGGTACAGTAGCAACTGGTCGTATTGAAAGAGGAATTGTAAATATTGGAGACACAATTGAAATCATAGGAATTGAAGAAACACAAACAACTACTATTACAGGCTTAGAAATGTTCCAGAAAACATTGGATGAAGGAAGAGCTGGTGATAATATTGGAATTTTATTAAGAGGAGTACAAAAACAACAAATTCAGAGAGGAATGGTTTTAGCAGATCCAGGAACTATCACGCCACATACACAATTTGAAGCAGAAGTCTATATTTTAACTAAAGAAGAAGGTGGTAGACATACTCCATTCTTTCAAGGATATAGACCACAATTTTATGTAAGAACTACTGATGTAACAGGAGTAATTAATCAATTTACTGCTGATGATGGTACAATAGCAGAGATGGTAATGCCTGGTGATAGAATTAAAATGACTGCAGAACTAATTTATCCTATTGCAATTGAAAAAGGTATGCGATTTGCAATACGTGAAGGAGGCAGAACTGTAGGGGCTGGAATAGTTTCAGAAATTATAAAATAATTAATTAAATATAAAATATTATGTTAATGAATAATAATAGCAAAATTAGAATTAAACTTAAAACCTACAATAATAAATTATTACAAGCATGCTGTAAAAATATAATTGAAACAGCTCATAGAACAGATGCAAAAGTAATTGGTCCAATACCTTTACCTAAAAAACGTAGAATATATTGTGTATTACGTTCACCTCATGTTGATAAAGATTCAAGAGAACATTTTGAAATAAAAACATATTCAAAAATTATTGATATTCATGAATCATCTTCAAAAACAATCGACTCGTTAATGAAACTAAATATACCTGCAGGTGTAGATATAGAAGTTAAATTATAAGCATGCAATTTCCTTATATGATATATATAAGGAAATTGCATGCTTATAATTTAATTTACCTAATATAAATTCTCTTCTTGATGAGTCTCTATAGTACAATCACTTAATGGATAAGCTACACAAGTTAATACAACACCAGCACCAAGGAACTCATCAGTTAAAAATGATTGATCTGATTGATCAACTGAACCACTTTTAATTACTCCCGCACAAGTAGAACAAGCTCCAGCACGGCATGAATAAGGAAGATCTAGACCATCTTCTTCAGCTTGATCCAAAATATACTCATCAGTAGGACAATCAATTGTCATCGTGCCATCTGGACCAATTAAAGTCACCTTATAAATATCAGCCATACTAATATATCCTTACAATATTAAATTCACAATATTAAATTCAAATAGTAAAACAAATAATAATATAGTTCATTTTACTTACATAATATTGAAACACATATAAACGAATAATCACTAATATAAATAAAAAAATCATCAAATTTCTATAAATTTAATATATAAACCATAAACAATAAGAGAAAGGCAGATATATAAGTTTATATTCATAATATAATTAGACAAAACTCAACTAAAAATAATGAATTTAAAAAAAAAAGTCTGATAACTATAACACCTAGTAAAACAATTGCACAAAGAAATACTATTTCACATATATTGATAGAAATAATTGCACTAACAAAACGATTATATTTACAAATAATAAGACGACCATCTACTTTTATGGCAGGAATGATACAGCCACTATTATGGTTGTGTTTATTTGGTGCTTTATTTCAAAATACACCAGTCAATTTATTTACAAATAATATAAGATATGAACAATTTTTAAGTCCTGGAATCATTATTTTTACAAGCTTCAATGGATCTATTAATGCTGGCTTACCATTAATGTTCGATAGAGAATTTGGTTTTTTAAATAGATTACTAATTTCTCCATTAATAATACGTGATTCTTTACTAATCTCTTCTTTAATTTCAATTGTTACAATAACTTTATTGCAAACTTTTATAATTATTAGCTACAATATATATTTTTTTAAAAATATTATAAATATTTACTCAATCAATACCATAATTCAAATAATTATATTAATAACAACAAATATAGCTAGTATTAGTATTTGCCTTGCATTTATACTACCAGGACATATTGAATTTCTTGCCTTATTATTATTAATTAATTTACCAACATTATTTTCTAGCACAGCACTTGCTCCTTTATCCTTCATGCCATATTGGCTACAAATTATTGCATGCTTAAATCCTATTACATATGCAATAGAAATTCTTCGATATCTTTGCTCAGATCAAATTATTAATTACTCTGCAAAAATTATTAAAACAGTATGGTTTAATTTTAGTTTACATGATAGCATAATCATCCTAATTAGTATTAATATCATAAGCTTTATAATAGTAAAATATATCATTAAATATAAATATGAATAAACTACGCTTTAATTAAAAGAAAAATGCTATAATTATACCAAAGAAAAAAGTAAGAAAAGCATACATTCATTTCTTGTTATAGGAGGAAAGTAGTTCTATGGGACTACCTTGGTATCGTGTACATACAGTCGTCCTAAATGATCCAGGACGCTTAATTTCTGTACATTTAATGCATACTGCACTAGTTGCAGGTTGGGCTGGCTCAATGGCATTATATGAACTAGCAGTATTTGACCCATCTGATCCAGTCCTCAATCCTATGTGGAGACAAGGCATGTTCGTAATGCCTTTCATGACACGTATAGGAATAACAGATTCTTGGGGTGGCTGGAGTATAACTGGGGAAAGTGTATCTAACCCTGGACTATGGAGCTTTGAAGGAGTCGCTATTACACATATTGTACTTTCAGGTATGCTATTTTTAGCATCTATATGGCATTGGGTATACTGGGATCTTGAATTATTTAGAGATCCAAGAACAGGAGAACCAGCATTAGATTTACCAAAAATTTTTGGTATTCATTTATTACTATCAAGCTTACTATGCTTTGGCTTTGGAGCATTCCATGCAACAGGACTTTTTGGCCCAGGCATATGGATTTCTGATGGGTATGGGATTACAGGAAAAGTACAACCAGTTGCACCAGCTTGGGGACCAGATGGATTCAACCCTTTCAATCCAAGCGGTATTGCATCACACCATATTGCGGCAGGAACAGTAGGAATTTTAGCTGGCCTATTTCACTTAACAGTTCGTCCACCACAAAGATTATATAGAGCACTGAGAATGGGAAATATAGAAACTGTATTATCTAGTAGTATCTCTGCTGTATTTTTTAGTGCTTTTGTAACATGTGGCACAATGTGGTATGGATCAGCAACAACACCAATTGAACTATTTGGACCAACAAGATATCAATGGGATAGTGGATACTTTCAACAAGAAATAGAAAGAAGAGTAGAGAATGCTCTTAATGATGGATCAAGCCCTGAGCAAGCATGGTCTAAAATACCAGATAAACTAGCATTCTATGATTATATTGGTAATAATCCTGCAAAAGGTGGCTTATTCCGAGCTGGACCAATGGATAAAGGTGATGGCATTGCAGAAGCATGGCTAGGACACCCAATATTTCAAGATCGTGAAGGAAGAGAGTTGGCTGTTAGAAGAATGCCTGCATTCTTTGAAACTTTTCCAGTAATTTTAGTAGACAAAGATGGTATAATTAGAGCAGATATTCCTTTTAGAAGAGCTGAATCTAAGTATAGCATTGAACAAGTTGGTGTAACTGTAAATTTTTATGGCGGTAAACTGAATGGAAAAACTTTTACTGATGCACCAAGTGTTAAAAAATATGCAAGAAAAGCACAACTTGGAGAAGTATTTGAATTTGATAGAACAACTCTAGAATCTGATGGTGTATTTAGAAGTAGCCCAAGAGGTTGGTTTACATTTGGTCATGCAAATTTTGCTTTAATATTCTTTTTTGGTCACCTATGGCATGGCTCTAGAACAATATTTAGAGATGTATTTGCTGGTATTGGTGCAGAAGTAACAGAACAAGTCGAATTTGGAGCATTCCAAAAACTTGGTGATAGAAGTAGTAAAAAACAAGGTGCAGTATAAATAAAATATAATAAATAATACTAGGGAGATAAATATGGAAGCACTAGTGTATGTATTTTTATTGGTAGGAACATTAATGGTTATCTTTTTTGCAGTATTCTTTAGAGACCCTCCAAGAATTGCCAAATAACTTCAAATAATTAACCACTCTAAAAATAATCTAGATAATTATTATAATTAAAAAAATAGAGTGGTTAAAAATAAATCTAAAATAACATTATAGCTAATATATTAAAGA
Organism: Pterothamnion heteromorphum; assembly: GCA_032358295.1. Taxonomy (NCBI): domain Eukaryota; phylum Rhodophyta; class Florideophyceae; order Ceramiales; family Ceramiaceae; genus Pterothamnion; species Pterothamnion heteromorphum. The sequence continues at coordinate 13,733 of JAULBV010252812.1, read as the reverse complement.
TACTAATAAATTATAATATTTATTCCTCATGTTCTTCAAAAGGATCTCTTAATTGTTTTGAAATAGGACCAAAAGCAATATAAATCGAATAAACTGTAATACCAAATAATAAACTTGAAATAAAAATACTAAGAACTGTTGCAGTTTCCATAAATTAATACAAAATAAAATTAAATTATTTCTATAATATTATTATAGATATTTAGATATTACTAATCAAAAAATCGATCAAAAATATTATGGCATTAAGAACTAGACTAGGAGAAATTTTAAGACCTTTAAATTCTGAATATGGTAAAGTTGCACCAGGATGGGGAACAACACCTATTATGGCAATATTTATGTTATTATTCTTTTTATTTTTACTAATTATTCTTCAAATATATAATTCTTCATTAATTTTAGAAAATATAGATGTAGATTGGGCAACACTAGGTACTTAAATAAAACAAAAGCAAAAAAAGTAATCACATTGTTAATATGCTAACAGTGTGATTCTTTTATTATGATAATCCTATTTTTCTACTCTTAATTCATTGTCAGCAAAATTATTACTATTTACACCACTATAAGTTTGCTTAACAAAACGAACTAATACAGGATACTTAATATCTTTATCCACTTTTATAACAGTACCAATATCTTGATACCAGTACGACTCTTTTCTTAAAATTTTTACTTTATTACCTTTTGCTACCATAATTTAGATGATTTTAATAGAATAGATTAAATTATTGTCTAATAGACATAAATTATATTATAGTCCAACAACCTTCTATGAGAATTAAGATTAACTTATATAAACTCAATAAAACAAAATAAAAGAATAGATTACACGATAGTTGCCGATAAAATATGAAAAATGTTACATTCATGTAAGTACAATTATATATACAGATAAAACAATATTTTCAATTAACTAAAATTCAATATTTAAGGCTATATCATGAAATTATCTTGGAAAAATTTTTTACTCTGGTCACTGCCTATAATTGTAATAAGTTTCTTTATTTGGCAAGGATTTTTTGCTCCCATAACTAATGAAACAAATACTAATATTGCAAATTCAAGAATGACATATGGCCGTTTCTTAGAATACTTAGAAATGGGATGGGTGAAAAAAGTTGATATTTACGATAATGGCCATACTGCAATAGTTGAAGCTATTGGACCAGAGCTAGGAAATAGAATACAAAGAATTAGAGTGGAACTTCCTGCAAGTGCTCCTGAATTAATAACTAAATTAAAAAATAATAATATTGATTTAGATGCACATCCAGTAAAAAACACTAGCACTGTTTGGAATTTAATCAGCAACTTATTATTTCCACTACTATTAATTACAGGACTAGCATTTTTATTTCGTCGTTCTAATAATGGACCTGGAGGACCAGGTCAAGCAATGTCTTTTGGTAAATCAAAAGCCTTATTTCAAATGGAAGCAAAAACAGGAATTATTTTTGATGATGTTGCTGGAATTGATGAAGCAAAAGAAGAATTCGAAGAAGTGGTTACATTTCTTAAAAAACCTGAGCGCTTTACAGCTGTAGGAGCAAAAATACCTAAAGGAGTACTCCTTATTGGTCCTCCTGGGACAGGTAAAACATTATTAGCTAAAGCAATTGCAGGGGAGGCAAATGTTCCTTTTTTTAGCATATCAGGTTCAGAATTTGTAGAAATGTTTGTAGGAGTAGGAGCATCAAGAGTTCGCGATTTATTTAAAAAAGCAAAAGACAATGCGCCATGTATTGTATTTATTGATGAAATTGATGCAGTTGGAAGACAACGAGGTACAGGAGTAGGCGGTGGCAATGATGAAAGAGAACAAACTTTAAATCAATTACTGACAGAAATGGATGGCTTTGAAGGAAATAAAGGTATCATAGTAATTGCAGCCACAAATAGAGCTGATATACTAGATTCTGCATTACTGAGACCTGGAAGATTCGATCGCCAAGTCTCAGTAGAAGTACCTGACTTTAAAGGTCGTTTAGCAATACTAAATGTACATGCAAAAAATAAAAAAATAGATAAAAATGTATCTTTATCTATTATAGCACGTAGAACTCCAGGCTTCTCTGGTGCAGATTTAGCTAACTTATTAAACGAAGCAGCAATTTTAACTGCAAGAAAACGAAAGAACTCAATTACATTAAATGAAATTGATGCAGCAATAGATAGAATTGTAGCGGGAATGGAAGGAACACCACTAATTGATAGTAAAAGTAAACGTTTAATTGCATATCATGAAGTAGGACATGCAATTGTTGGAACTTTAGTTAAAAACCATGATGCAGTACAAAAAGTAACACTCATTCCTCGCGGGCAAGCCAGAGGGCTTACCTGGTTTAACCCTTCAGAAGATCAAAGTTTAATTTCAAGATCTCAAATAAAAGCAAGAATTATGGGAGCTTTAGGAGGGAGAGCTGCCGAAGAAGTTGTTTTTGGAGATACTGAAGTAACTACAGGAGCAAGTAATGATTTACAACAAGTAACATCAATGGCACGACAGATGGTAACAAGATTTGGTATGTCAAATATTGGACCACTATCTCTAGAAAATGAAGAAACCAATCCTTTCTTAGGGAGAGGTATGGGAATGTCATCAGAATATTCTGATGAAATTGCAATTAAGATAGATAAACAAATACAATCAATAGTAGAAGAATGTCATAAAAAAACTATAGCTATAATACAAGAAAATAGAATAATTATTGATAGATTAGTAGATCTACTAATTGAAAAAGAAACAATTGATGGTGAAGAGTTTAGGAAAATCATAAATGAATATACACCAATACCTAACAAATAAAATATTCTAAAAGATAAAATTAATAATTTTTCATATAAAATTGAATACGGGACTGACGGGATTCGAACCCGCAACTTCCGCCGTGACAGGGCGGTGCTCTAACCAATTGAACTACAGTCCCACTAAACAAATATCTCATATTTTTAGAGTTTTTGTCAAATGCTTAATATGAAGAACATAAAGGAGAGGAAGGGATTCGAACCCTCGGTATGAAATAAACATACAACAGATTAGCAATCTGCCGCTTTCGACCACTCAGCCACCTCTCCAAATAAAAAATACAAGTATATCATGGCTCAGGCGGGACTTGAACCTGCGACCTTGGGCTTATGAGTCCCCTGCTCTAACCAACTGAGCTACTGAGCCTCTTCAAGCAATATATATAGCAATAAATATATCACTATATTATAAAATATACAAATTTCTACTTATAAAACTATTTTAGAGCCAATTCTATCAAAAGTTAACAATTCAATTAATAAAGAATGCTCAATACTACCATCAATAATATGAGTAGATGTAACATTATTCTTCAAAGCTTGCATACAACATTCTACTTTTGGAATCATTCCACCAGAAATAATATTCTCCTTAATTAATTCTTCAACTCGTGAAATATCTAATTCTTTTTGTAAAGTACTTAAATTAGAGATATCAAGCATAATACCTGGTGTATCTGTAAGTAAAACAAGTTTATAAGACTGTAAAGATTGAGCAAGACAGCCAGCTACTGTATCTGCATTAACATTATGCGTTTCACCAAATTGATCTGCTGACACACTTGCAATAACAGGAATATAGCCATGGTCTAATAATAAATTTAAAATTTCATTATTAACAATATCAATTTTACCAACTAAATTACCAGAAGAAGGAAAATACTTTGATGAAATAATTAAATTAGCATCTTTACCAGATAAACCAATTGCTGTAAGATTTTGTTGATTTAATAAAGAAACTAATTCTTTATTCACTTGACCAACTAAAACCATTTCAACAATCTTCATTGTATCACTATCAGTAATACGAATACCGTTTTCAAATTTAGGAACTATATTAAATTTTTTTAACCAACTATTAATCATTGGACCACCGCCATGAACCAATATAATTTTAATGCCCAAGTTATGTAGAAATACAATATCTTCTATAACTTTTAATTTTAAACTATTATCTTTCATTGCAGCACCACCATATTTAATAACAAGAATTTGACCTCTTAACTCTTGAATAAAAGGTAAAGCATGAGTAAAAACTTCAATAAAATTAATATTATTTACCATAAAATATTTATCTAACTATTATAAATATATATATTAAAAAACCACTATAAAAAAATTTGCTATTTAAACGTTTATTTACTATTTTAATTCTAAATATCGAAATAATACTTACAAAACTAAAAAAGAATATGAATAATTTCTGGGATAATATGTATAAGTTTCCAAGATTTTTAATTTCAGTATTTTTAGGATTTTTCTTGACAACTCTTAGACCTATTTTTAGGTTATTAAAAAATAAAAAAAATAAATTCTTAATAATAATAATAATAAATATAATTGTATATATTATATACCTAGTACTGAAGAATATGTTAAATATAAATTAAAATAAATAAAAAATTTTAAACATATATAATATATATTACATAAAAACTTTTATTTTAGAAAAATAATATTTTTCTTTTTTTATTTTTATTTTCTTTTTCTATAAGGATTTTTATGTCTAATTTACAAGAAGTGACAGGTGCTTTTGCACTTATGGATAGTTTAGTAAAACATAAAGTTTCTCATATTTTTGGTTATCCAGGTGGAGCTATATTACCTGTTTATGATGAATTATATCATTGGGAACAAAATAATAAAATTAAACATATCTTATGTAGACATGAACAAGCTGCAGCTCATGCTGCAGATGGTTATTCTAGATCAACAGGTAAAACAGGTGTTTGTATAGCTACTTCTGGACCTGGTGCAACAAATTTAGTTTCTGGTATTGCAACTGCTCAAATGGATTCAGTCCCAATGATAATTATTACAGGTCAAGTAGCAAGACCTTTTATTGGAACAGATGCTTTTCAAGAAGTTGATATATTTGGTATTACTCTTCCAATAGTTAAACATTCTTATGTTGTTAGAGATCCTAAGGATATGTCTAGAATAATTGCTGAAGCTTTTTATATAGCTAGTTATGGTAGACCAGGACCTGTTTTGGTTGATATTCCGAAAGATGTTGGTCTTGAAAAGTTTTTTTATCAATCTATTAAACCTGGTCATGTTAATTTACCTGGTTGTAGAATGATTACTCCACCTAAAATTAAGCATTTCTCTAAAATGCTTAATTTACTAAAAGAATCAAATCAGCCTTTATTATATGTAGGTGGAGGTGCAATTATTGCTGATGCGTATAGTATTATTCAAGATTTTTCTGAAAAATTTCAAATACCTATAACAACAACATTGATGGGTAAGGGTGTTATTAATGAGGATTCTCAATTATCTTTAGGTATGTTAGGTATGCATGGTACTGCTTATGCTAATTTTGCTGTTAGTGAATGCGATCTTTTAATTGCTTTAGGGTCTCGTTTTGATGATAGAGTAACTGGTAAATTAGATGAGTTTGCATGTCATGCAAAAGTAATTCATATTGATATTGATCCTGCTGAAGTAGGTAAGAATAGGATACCTCAAGTTGCTATTGTTGGTGATCTTAATCAAATTTTAACTCAATTTATGTTTTATATTGATAATGAAATTAATTTAGAGATTAATATTGATCAAACACGTTCTTGGAGAGAAAGAATTAATATGTGGAAACAACAATATCCTTTATTAATACCTAAACATATTGATATTTTGTCTCCTCAGGAAATAATTTCTAATATTTCTTCTTTACAATCTCAGGCTTATTTTACAACTGATGTTGGTCAGCATCAAATGTGGGCTGCACAATTTCTTAATATATTACCGCGGCATTGGATGTCAAGTTCTGGTTTGGGTACTATGGGTTATGGATTACCTGCTGCAATTGGTGTACAAATTGCACATATTGATAAACAAGTTATATGTATTAGTGGAGATGCTAGTTTTCAAATGAATTTACAAGAATTAGCTACAATATCGCAATATAATTTACCAATAAAAATTATTATTATAAATAATAGATGGCAAGGTATGGTTCGGCAATGGCAACAAGCTTTTTATGGTGAACGTTATTCTCATTCTAATATGGAGAAAGGTTCACCTAATTTTATTGAATTAGCAAAAGCATTTGGTATTTTAGGATTAGAATTAGAGTTTCGTAGTGATATTAAAAAGATGTTAGACATATTCTTTAGTCATGAAGGTCCTGTACTTTTAAATTGTAAAGTAAAAGAGGAAGAAAATTGTTATCCAATGGTTGCACCAGGTAAAAGTAATTCTCAAATGATTGGTATTATTAAACATATGAATAAAACAAAAAGTTCTATATCATAAGTTGTATTTTCATTGTATTATATTGGGCCGAGTTGGATTTGAACCAACGTAGGCAAAGCCAGCGGATTTACAGTCCGCCCCCATTAACCACTCGGGCACCGACCCTATTATATTATATATCAATAACAATGTTACCAAATTGTATTGTAAAAAGCAATAAATATTTAATATAAAGTTTTATTTTAATAATCTTTGGATATAACTGGATTTGAACCAGTGACCTTCACGATGTCAACGTGATACTCTAGCCAACTGAGTTATATATCCTTATCTAATAATAATAGTAATTTTGATTAATTTAGAATTAATTAAATTTTTGCTTTAATCTTGTTGCTTTTCCTGATCTATTTCTTAAGTAATATAATTTAGCTCTTCGGACTTTTGCTCGTTTATTAATTAAAATATTAATAATTCTTGGTGAGTGAATTAAATATACTCTTTCAACACCAATATTTTGTAAGACTTTACGAACCGTAATTGTTGTATTTAGTTGAGAATTATTTTTTGAAATAATTACTCCTTCAACTTTTTGTATGCGTTCTTTATTTCCTTCTTGAATCATTATTTGTATTTTAATACTATCTCCAACTTGTAATTCAGGTAAATTCTTTTTTTTAAATTTTTCTTCTATTTGTGAGATAGTATATTGTTTATCAATTTTTTTTGTAATAGTCATAAGTTTTATTTTTTTTTTAATCTATAATTATTTTATTTAAAATTATGTCTAATCGTCAACTATTAAATATAAATTTTTTATTTTTTATAGTTACACGGAATTATATTTTTTATATTATAATAAGAAATTTTTCTTTTTTGTTAATTAGACTTACTTTATATTAATTAGTATGTTATTATCTATTAGTATCGAAGGTAATTAAATTTTGTACTAGTTCTATATTATGTTTGAGCGCTTTACTGAAAAAGCTATTAAAGTGATTATGTTAGCTCAAGAAGAAGCTAGACGTTTAGGCCATAATTTTGTTGGTACAGAACAAATTTTATTAGGCTTAATTGGAGAAGGTACAGGCATAGCTGCACAAGTACTAAAATCTATGAATGTTAATTTAAAAGATGCACGTATTGAAGTTGAAAAAATTATCGGTCGTGGATCAGGCTTTGTTGCAGTAGAAATTCCTTTTACACCAAGAGCTAAAAGAGTTCTTGAGTTATCTTTAGAAGAAGCTAGACAATTAGGTCATAATTATATTGGTACAGAACATTTGTTGATGGGACTAGTTAGAGAAGGGGAAGGTGTTGCAGCTCGTGTATTAGAGAACTTAGCAGTAAATGTTTCTTCTATTCGTACTGAAGTTATTCAAATGCTTGGAGATAATGCTGAAGCTAATACAAGTGGTACAAGTTCTACTCAAAGTAGAAGTAAAACTCCTACTTTAGAAGAATTTGGTTCTAATTTAACTGAATTAGCAATTGAAAATGTATTAGATCCTGTTGTTGGTCGTCAAAAAGAAATAGAGAGAGTAATTCAAATTTTAGGTCGTAGAACTAAAAATAATCCTGTATTAATTGGTGAGCCAGGTGTTGGTAAAACTGCTATTGCTGAAGGGTTAGCTCAAAGAATTGCCAATAGAGATATTCCTGCTATTTTAGAAGATAAGTTAGTTGTTACTTTGGATGTTGGTTTATTGGTAGCTGGAACAAAATATCGTGGTGAATTTGAAGAGCGCTTGAAGAGAATTATGGATGAGATTAAAACAGCTAATAATGTTATTCTTGTAATTGATGAGGTACATACTTTAATTGGTGCCGGTGCTGCTGAAGGGGCTATTGATGCAGCTAACTTATTAAAGCCAGCATTAGCTAGAGGTGAACTACAATGTATTGGTGCTACTACTCTTGAAGAATATCGTAAACATATTGAAAAAGATGCTGCATTAGAACGTCGTTTTCAGCCAGTTTTAGTAGGTGAGCCGAGTGTAGAGGAAACCATTGAAATTTTATTTGGTTTACGTGATCGTTATGAAAAACATCATCAGTTAAAAATGTCTGATGCAGCTTTAGCAGCAGCAGCAAAATATGCAAATCAGTATATTTCTGATCGTTTTTTACCTGATAAAGCTATTGATTTGATTGACGAAGCTGGTTCGAGAGTACGATTACTGAATTCTCAGTTACCTCCTGCTGCTAGAGAGTTAGATAAAGAATTACGTTCTGTATTAAAAACGAAAGATGAAGCTATTCGTGCACAAAAATATGAAAAAGCAGAGCAATATAGAACACGTGAAATGGAGATTAAAGCACAAATTGCTGCAATTGCTCAAAGTAAAAAAAGTGAACCAGATTTACAAATAGAAGATCCAGTTGTTACTGAAGAAGATATTGCAGAAATTGTTGCATTTTGGACTGGTATTCCTGTTACTAAATTAACAAAAAGTGAGTCAGAGAAATTAATGCATATGGAAGAGACTTTGCATAGTCGTATTATTGGTCAAGATGAAGCTGTTGTGGCAGTTTCTCGAGCAATTCGTAGAGCTAGAGTTGGATTAAAAAATCCAAATAGGCCTATTGCAAGTTTTATTTTTTCTGGTCCTACTGGTGTTGGTAAAACTGAATTAACAAAAGCTTTAGCTTCTTATTTTTTTGGTGTTCAAGAGGCTATGGTACGCTTAGATATGTCTGAATATATGGAAAGACATACTGTTTCAAAGTTAATTGGTTCACCTCCGGGTTATGTTGGCTATAGTGAAGGTGGATATCTTACTGAAGCTGTTAGAAAGCGTCCTTATACAGTTATTTTATTTGATGAGATTGAAAAAGCACATCCTGATATATTTAATTTATTATTACAAATTTTAGAAGATGGTAGATTAACTGATGCTAAAGGACGTACTGTTGATTTTAAAAATACATTATTAATTATGACATCCAATATTGGTTCTAAGGTTATTGAAAAAGGAGGTGGAAGTCTTGGTTTTGAGTTAGCAGAATCTCAAACAGAATCACAGTATAATCGTATTAAGTTATTAGTAAATGAGGAATTAAAGCAATATTTTCGTCCTGAGTTCTTGAATCGTTTAGATGAAATTATTGTGTTTAGACAATTAACGAAAGATGAAGTTAGAGAAATTGCTGATATTATGTTAAAAGAAGTATTTGATCGAATTAAACAACAAGAGATTCAACTTAGTGTTACTGAGAGATTTAAGAATCGTTTAGTAGATGAAGGTTATAATCCTAGCTATGGAGCTCGTCCATTAAGGCGTGCAGTAATGAGATTACTTGAAGATAGTCTAGCAGAAGAGGTTTTATCTGGTAGAATTAAAGCAGGAGATAGTGCTGTTGTTGATGTAGCTGAATCAGGAGAAATTAAAGTGTTATTAGGTGAAAAGTTAGAAATCGTAAATTAATTTTTTAATATGCCAGGAACCAGGTTTGAACTGGTGACACGAGGATTTTCAGTCCACTGCTCTACCAACTGAGCTATCCCGGCTTACAAAGATCTTATCAAATTAATTTATTAATTGCAACTTCTAATTCTTTTTATACATTAGAAGTTGTTTTGTTTATGATAATTTTTACTATTTGTTATTTAATATAGTATTTTTTTGCATATTCGTAAAAATTGTATTATTTAAAGAGAATAATAATTCACAGGATCCTATCGGTCCATTACGATTTTTAGATAAAATAATATCTATAATTTTTTGGTTATTTAAATAATTATTAATTTTTTGTTTTTCATAAAGCATCATCACTATATCTGCATCTTGTTCTATTGAATTATGTAGAATTATTTCTGCACATAAAAAATGACAATAATTATACATAGTAAGATCATAAGCAGTCATATATTTTATATATTTTACTGATTTTGGAGATATATATTCTATAATAGTTTTTTTATTTGTATTAATTTTTTGTTTTGCTATTGTCATGTTATCTATCAATTGATTACTTCCGATCCAAATTTTGTAATATAAATATTTATGATTATGTGTAATTAGAATCTCATTAATATATTGAAAATTGAATATAAAAATATATTGTATTAAAATATTAATTTTATTAATTTGATCATATTTTAAATTTTGTTTTAGAGTTTTAGTTTTTATACTAGATATAGATTGTATTTTTGGTATATTTTTTATTTGAATAGCATTTATTTTTTTAATTTTTATATCAATATTGGTATTACAATTTATACATCCACTTTCTTTTAAGTCTGATAGTATGGGTTCTTTATTCGATCTCAACTCAATGCTTCGATTCAGTTGTGATAAAATTAGAATAGGAATATTTAAATATTGTGCTAATAATTTTAATTTTCTTGTAATATAGCTTAATTCTTGAGTTCTGTTGAAATTTAATGAATTTTCTATTTGTATAAGCTGTAAATAATCAATTATAATTAAGTTGATATTTTTTTTATCATTAATTAATAATTTAGAGATATATTCAATATAATCAATAGATATATTTGGTGTATCATGGATATATAGTTCACTATTTAGTATTGTATGACATATCTCTTGTATTAACTGCCATTGTGATTGATTAATTTTATTATATAAAATTTTATAATTTGGAATTTTTGAAGAAATAGAAATTAATTTAGTTAATATTTGTTTACTAGACATTTCAAGGCTAAAAATACAAACACCATAATTTGATTGTTGTAATATATTATATGCTATATTTATAGCTAAAGAGGTTTTACCCATAGATGGTCGTGCAGCTAGGACAATCAAATCTCCTTTTGGTAATCCATATGTTAATTTATCTAAATCTTTAAATCCTGACTGAATATTTTCTTGAATATTTATATTCTTTTCATTTTGATAATTATTTGTTTTAATATCTAGCATTAAATTACCAATTAAATTATCTAAGTTATTAAAATTTTGTTTTGGAATTTTATTAACAGTAAAGTTTAAATAATGTGAAGCTTTATTATATAAAATATGGCTAGAAAATCCTTTAATATAAGATAATCTGATAATATTATACCCATATTGGATCATGAGTCTTTTAATATAATTATTATTAATTAATTTAACTAATTCATAAATATATATATTCATATTTTTTGATGATATAAATATTTGGCTTTGTTTCATTAATTCTATAATTTTATCTAAGCCACCTATCTTATGTAAGTTTTCAGTTTCAGCTAAATGATATAATAGTTCTATTGGATGTAATTTATTACTTTTATATAGAGTAATAAAATTTATATATATTAATTGATTACATTCAAGAAAAAAAGATTCTATTTTTATTAATGGAGTTATATATGGAAAAAGATTGGGATTAATAAGTATGCAACCTAATAATATTTCTTCTGCTAAATAATTTTGAGGTGGAATGGAAGATATGTAAAAACAGTTCATTCTTGTATAATCTTGTATAAGAGAAGAGTAATAATACTTTTTAAGAATAAAAGTTTAATGATTTTTTGTTAATTAAAATATTTGATTTTTTATATTGCAATTAATTAAATTGGCTATAAAATGCTTTTTTTGAAATTATAACCATATTTTTATATAATTATTAATTATATTTTATTATAAATATCTGCTATGTTGTATTGATTATAGAGCATAATAATAAATATTTGTAGTTTTATAAATTAATGAAAATCTGTTTTAATATATATTAAATATTTTCTGGTACAATTTGTAATTGTAGATTACATGATTCATTATTAAGAAAATGAATAATTATATGAAATAAACCAATATTTTTTATTTCAGGTACTTTTATCTGTTTTTTATCTAATTTATATCCTGTTTTATTTAAAATTTCTGATGTTATATCTTTTTCATTGACACTTCCAAATATTTGTTGTTTTTCCCCAACCTTTTTTTTGATTTTAATTATATTTAATTCATGAAGAAAATTTTTAATTTTTATCATTTCAATTTCAACGTTTTTTCTTTTTTTATTTTCAATTTGATTAAACATTTGAAAATGTTTAAGTTTTCCTTTTGTACTTATTTCAACCAGATCATTAGGAATTAAATAGTTGAATGCATAACCTGGCGCAACTTTTAATATTTGTCCTTTTTCACCTAACGCAGAATGTGTCTTTTTAACAATGACTGTAATATTTTTTTTCATATTAATAATTAATAGTATAGTAATTATATTTAGAATTATTATATATAATATAATCTAAATAATATACAGATATAATCTTCTTTTTTTATTATTTAAAAATATAACCTTTTATATTATATATTTTTAAAATATCATATGCAATTGTTGATCGGGATTGATTATTGCAATAGATAATTATTTTTTTTTGTTTAAAATGTTTTAAGATAAAATGTATTACTTTTTTATTATTCCAATATTTTAATGGAATATTTATAGATGTTTTAATATGATCCAACTTAAATTCTCTTGGTTGTCTAACATCAATAATAATAATTTGTTTATTTTTAATATATATTAGATTATTGAGTTTTAAGACTGAAGTGTCTATCAATTGGTAAACAATAGGTTTAATCTTTGTACTAATTTGTTTAATTGGTAATACTTGAATTTTTTTAAATGATGTTTCTAACAGGTTATATATTAAAATTTTTCCATTGATAATATTGCCTATACCTAATATAATTTTTATTACTTCTGTAGCTTGTAGAGTCCCAATTATACCTGTCATAATACCAAGTATTCCAAGGTCATTACAGTTACTATTTTTTAATTTTAAATTTTTAGGATATACATCTGAATATCTTATATTATTTTTATAATTAAAAACGCTAACTTGTCCTTCATATTTATTAATAGCACCATAAATATGAATTTTATGATATTTATAGCATATTTTATCTATAATATATCTTGTTTGAAAATTATCACTAGCATCTATTATTATATCATAGTTTTTTATTATATATTTTGCATTTATTTCTGTAAGCTTATAGGTGTAAGTATTTATTATGCAGTTTTTATTAATTTTTTGTATTTTTAGTTTAGTGCAATCTACTTTATATTCTTGTAAATTTTCTGCATTATAAATAATTTGTCTATTTAAGTTTGATAAATTAATTATATCATGATCTATTATACCAATACAGCCAATACCTGATGCAGTTAAATATAGTATTGCAGGGCACCCTAATCCTCCTGCTCCTATAATTAGTATTTTTGCACTTTTAAGTCTTTTTTGACCATTTATACCTATATTATCTAATACTAAATGTCTGGAATATTGTTGATATTCTTCTTCATTTAATATATTCATTTGTATATTTGAATTTAACATTTTGAATTAATTTATTGAATAAAATGCTATTTTTTTAATATTTTGCTATTCTAACTATAAAATATAATTATACGCCTTTAGTTCAGTTGGTAGAACGTAGGTTTCCAAAACCTAGTGTCGAGGGTTCAAGTCCTTCAGGGCGTGTTTGGAGTTATGTTGAATATATTGTTTAGATAGCTTGGAAAAATTGTTAATTGTCTTTATAATTGAATTT